>MU224393.1:3695433-3706220 GCA_018584345.1 Thuja plicata
CCATGATCTCCTTACACACTATTCAAGATGCCGACACATCAACATTATTTGCAAGAAATACATTTTACAAAACAAATAATAAGAATAGGAATTATCCAAGGTTGAGACACCTTATTCCTAACATTAGAGAGAGATAGAAGGCTCTAGGAGAGGAACTCCCCATCAAAGACCTAAGCTAAAGATCAGAGATGTCTTACAAAGGGAGATCCCTAAGCTAAACAAAGACAACTTCCTAGCATGGCAAGAGCTGATGAAGCTACATCTATCTACTATCAGAGATGCTGGTTTGCAGTTTTTGGAAAGAAAATATGTGGAACCAATAGGGGCTATGACTGTGGAACAGATGATGGAACAAAATCTTCATAATATAATGATGATTGATATAGCTTATTCACTTAGGTACTCGTAATGTGACGAAGTCAAGGACTGCCCTATAGCCTATGATATGTGGAATAAATTATAGGACATTCATAGAGGAGATGCGAATGTAAAGAGAGCCAAAGAAGAAAGTCTAAGAGGATAATTTGACCAGATGAAACTGAAAGAAGGAGAAGACATTACAAGATATAGTGAAATAATCAAGACGACTGTGAGTTCCATCAGAGCTGCAGGTGGAATAATTGAAGATACAATAGTGGTCAGCAAGGTACTAAGAAATTTAATTCATATCTATGCTATTATAGTTTCATGTATTCAAGAGATGAGGTGCAATAAGGATATAACTTTGGATACATTAGTGGGAAGGCTTACAACTTTTGAGCTTGACAACTTTGACAATTCCTCTCCTAGCTCTAGCAATCTTGAGTCTGCATTCAAAGCTAAATTAAACCTTGGCAAGAAGGATAAATACTCAAAAGGGAAGCATACTGAAAGTGACAGTGATGATGAATCTAATGAGAAAGATATTGACATCATTGAAGCATTACTTTCAAGAAGAGCTGCAAATGAAAAATACAAAGGAAAGATACCATTGATTTGTTTTTCATGCAATGAAGTTGGTCACATTGCTGCAAAGTGTTCGGAAAAAGAAGACAGAGATGAAAAAAAATTCAAAAAATTCAAAAACAATAAATATTTCAATAACTACAAAAGCCACAAGGATAAAGGTAGGAAGTCTTGTTATATTGCTAAAGATTCTGACAATTATGAAGAAGAAGATGAAATGGTTTATATTTCTATTAAGGATGAGTCAAATGAAAAGGATGAAAAAACAACAGTTTTCCCACACATCAATAAAAATGAAGCATGCATAATTGATAGTGGTTGTTCTCATCACATGACTGGTGATAAGACAAAATTTGAACCTCTTGAACACTATGATGGTGGGAGTGTTAGTTTTGGGAATGATGAACCTTTCCCTGTAAAAGGAAAAGGTTGCATTACTCTAACAAAAGGGATCAAATGTGATAACGCTTATTGGGATGAAGAATTGAGGATAAATCTACTCAGTGTAGCACAGTTGGAAAATATTGGCTTCAAGGTAGAATTCATGAATGGTAAGGCCAAGCTCCTGGATAGTAAAGGGAACCTAGTTAGAACCGACAGGAAAACAAAAGCTAATCTATTCTATCTTGATCTCACTGAAGGTTCATGCTTTATTTCACAAGTAGAAGAAAGCTAGTGATGACATAAAAGGTTGTGTCATGTAAATTTTTATAATCTGGTAAACATAAGAAAGAACAAGAGATTCAGAGGTATTCCTACTTTGAAGAAACCTAATTTAGAAATATGCAAACAATATCAAATTGGAAAGATGAGCAAGACACGCTTCAAAAGAAAGAATTACAATACTAATGAAGTCTTGGAATTGGTACATACTGACCTTTGTGGACCAATTGGAACAACAACCTATATTGGAGAGAATTATTTTATTCTATTTGTTGATGATCATTCTAGAATGATGACTGTCATGTTTCTCAAAGAGAAGTTGGAATCTTCTTAGAAATTCAAATGGTATCTTTCAAGAGTTGAGAAGGAAACATGAAAGAAACTAAAATGCCTAAGATCTGACAGAGGAGGAGAATTCATTTCTAATGAGTTCAATGAATTTTTCTATGAGAGAGGAATCAAAAGAGAGGTATCTTCCCCTGGTAAACCATAGAAAAATAGAATAGAAGAAAGAAGAAATAGATCCATTATGGATTGTGCCAGAACCCTAATGATTGAAAAGAATGTTGCTACCAAATACTGGAAGGAGGCCATCAACACTATAGTGTTCACCTTGAACTGAGTTCAACTAAAGAAAGGTAGTAACTAGACACCTTTTGAATTATGGTATAGATATAAACCTAATGTTCATTATTTCAAAGTATTTGGAAGTTGATGCTACATCTTGAAGGAAGAAAGAAATGGAAAACTAGATGCAAAAAGTGATGAAAGAATATTCCTAGGTTGCTCATGTAAAAGCAAAGCATATAAATGTCTCAATCTTACCCTTCATAAATTCATAGATAGTGTACATGTCAAGATTGATGAGTTTGCTGAAAAATGTGAAGAGAAGAGCAGTAAAGAGCATGAAGACTACAGGAACTTTGTGTATCATGAACCTGATACTATACCTATGACTCAAGAAATGGTGATTAGATAGAAAAAATGTCGACCACTAAATATACTAGCTCAAACTGTGTAACTTGAGTTGCAAATTATGCAACCTGAGCTACTGGTAGAAGAGACTGAGTCACAGAAAGAGGGAACCAACTCTCAGACATAGGAACCCAAGTCACAAACAATGGAATCCGAGCATTAGATAGAAGAATAGGAAAGAATGTTTGAGAATGACAGACCTAGTGGACCAAGTCCAGAGTCTAGAGTAAAGGATCCAGTACTTTGAAAATATGTTAGAAGGCATCATGCACCTGAGAAAGTAATTGGAGATTAGACAAAAGGTGTAATGAAAAGGAACACACTCAAAGGTACATGTTTACTAAGTGAATTTGAACCTAGAACTATTAAAGATGCATTGAATGATGAAAGTTGGATAGAGGCAATGAATGAAGAAATTGAGTAGATTGAGAAGAAAAAAACTTGGATTCTTGTGCCTAGGCCAAACGAAAAGAATGTGATTGGAACCAAGTGGGTTTTTAGAAATAAGATAAATGAAAATGGTGAAGTTTCTAGAAACAAGGCTAGACTAGTTTGTAAAGGATATGCTCAAGAAGAGGGTATTGATTATGGAGAAACTTTTTCTCTTGTTGCAAGACTTGAAGGAGTCAAAACTCTTCTAGAATATGTTGCACATAAAGGGTACAAAGTATATAAAATGGATGTGAAATATTCATTTTTGAATGGAATCCTAGAAGAAGAAGTGTGCATTGAACAACCTAAAGGATTTTTTGATCCTAGTAGAAGGAATATGGTTTGGAAGCTGCACAAAGCAATGTATGTACTAAAGCAAGTGCCCAGAGCCTGGTATGAAAGAATGCATAGCTATCTAGTAAGTATTGGATTTCAGAGAACCAATGATAATAGTAACATGTACATCAAAGAAGGACCACAGAAAAAAAATACTATTAGCAGAGATATTTTTTGATGACATATTATTCACTGGTTATGATGACCTATGCAAAGCATTCTCTGTAGCTATGAGTAAAGAATTTGAGATGTCTATGTTTGGTGAGATCAAATTCTTTGTTGGATTACAAGTACATCAAATGAAGGATGATATATACATTACTCAATCAAAATATATCAAAGAGATACTTAAGAAATTTGGTAGGAAGATTCCAAACCTGTTGGAACACCCATGTGTACTGGATAGAAAATGTCTAAGGATGATGATTCAAAAGAGGTAGATCAGACCAACTACATATCCATGATTGGAAAATTGTAATATGTTGTTCACACCAGACCTAATATTGCATGGGCAGTTGGTATTGTTGCAATATTTTTAGCTAATCCTCGAGATAATCACCTAATGACAATCAAAAGAATTCTAAGATATCTGAAGAGTACTGAAGGCTATGGTTTATGGTATAAGAAAGGTGGAAACTTTGATTTAAAGGCATTCACTGATGTTGATAGGGCTGGTAGTGTCGGTGATAGGAAAACCACCAGTGGTGGAGCTTTCTTTCTCGAAAAGAGGTTAGTGTCTTGGACTAGCAAGAAACAAAATTGTATCTCTCAGTCTACAGTAAAGGCAGAATATGTTTTTGCAGCAATGAACTGTTCAAACATCATATGGAACAAGTAGTTGTTGTCAGGAATGAAGGAAGAAGTAAAAAAACTAGTTATTTTCTACTGTGAAAACACCAGTGCCATTAACATTTCAAATAATGTTGTGATGCACACCAAAACCAAGCATATAGCAATAAAGTATCATTTTTGAGGGAATTGGTACAGAATAAAGAAGGTTGGAATATGTGAATACCAAAGAACAAGTTGCAAACATACTCACCAAACCTTTACCTAAGGATGCATTCTTGTATCTTAGAGGAAAGCTAGGGGTGCTTCCCCTAACTAAAGCTCACTAAAATATAGTTTAGTGATGCATCAACCCGAGCGACAGTGAAGATCAATCAGTTGATGCAGGTACATCAGAGCACATTGCAAATGAATTAGTACATTCAGGTACATTATAATTACAAAGTTAAATAGCACTAAGTATTGGTATTTGTGGAGATGGAGTCTTTGGCATCTGTTGTCAAAGAGGGATATTTTCTATAATACATAAGAATAATACAAAAGAGGGAGAGTTTTCTATAATATAGAAGAAATTACTTTAAGGGAGAGTTGATAAAAGTAAGAGGAAGATTTTGATGTTAGAGGGAGTTTTTGGATAAGAATCAGAATGAAGCTAAGGACATTAAATTTTTTTTTCTGTTTCTCTAACAATTCTTTGTATTATGACATGTTGTGTTTCCATCAATGCCAAAGAGGGAGATTGTTGAAGACAATTATTCAATTGTGTATTGTCATTGATGTTAGACATGTATATACACTTATGTAGTGATGATACACAAATTTCTACATTTAGACCAAGCACAGTTGGTGAATAGAATGAGTTGTTTTAGTGTTGACCGAGTTCAGTCGGGTATTGAAGAAGTTCAGTGTTGACTAAGTCACTCAGGCATTTCATTCATGGTTGGGAATTCAGTGCTAGCTGACTAACAGTGATTTACATTCTATAATTAATTGATTATATGAGGCCAACTAAATTGTGATTTATTACTTATTTAGAAGTATATTCAAGCGGACTTGACAGGGTTTATCATATATATAAAAGGTCAAGTTTGGATTGAGTGTGTGCAAGAGTGTGTGCAAGAAGAAGTGTGGAATTCTATGACATGAAGAGTGAAGGAAAAATTAGATAGGATTCTGATTGAGTACAGATCACTCAGAGCTGCAATAGAATATCTTATCCTCAAGGATCTAGCCATAATTAGAACAAAGATCTGAATCAGCAAAGATAGTTGCTTACACATACAGGTCAATTCATTGTTACTCTCTAACAATTGTAGCAGTGATCTCAAATATGTTAACAGAGTAGACTTAATAGTCTTTCTGTAAATCCTCTCACAAGGTAGCATTTCTATGTTGAAGTGTTGAAGACCTCTAAAAAGGCCACTCCTCATAAGGTGATTAAATCCTTTAACAGGGTCACACCTAACAATGTGTTATTGTAACCTTTAACAAGGTTGGCTCCTAACAGGGCTCACTTTAGAAGAGTGGAAAATAGTAACTAGTTCCATTGGTGGTTTTTCCCATATTGGGTTTCCACGTTAAATATTTATGTCACCTGTGTGTATGTTATTTGTTTCATGCTTTACGTTTCTACACTTAATCACTAAAGTATAATTGCATTGGATATTATAAATATTACTTTGACACCCGAGTTACAGAAGAATATATTAATTGACTGAGTAACAGTGTTAAAGTATTTAAGACATCTAAGGGACAAAGGATTTGTTTTGGAGTAACTGATTCACCCCTCCCCTCTCAATTACTTCTCTCATTTTCAGCAATATATGTCATGTGTTCCTTGAGTCCTTAATCTTTATGTTATTTTACTATAAGAGGTGACAACCAATATTGTGTTTACTTGTGATTTGTTCACCTGGTCACCTTGTTTCTTCTACTATGATTTCTCAATGTTTTGAGCGATGGTATTTTCTATTATGATTTACTCCATGTTGGAGAAAGATGCGTTTGATGCTATTGAGGATCATTGTTTTGGTGATTTGAGATTTAGAGAATTTGTTAATTGTTTATTGAGATATCCATTACGGGATGGATGACTTATTGAGATGTCCATTATGTGATGGAAAATCTGGATCTTTGTATAGGATGTATTCTTCTTTGGTATGATGTAGCATTTTCATTGATGACTTTCATGATTTAATTCTTTATGAGAAGTACTTTATGGTTTTGGCTTTATCTTCTTTTGGTCTTGTGGCTGAGAGCATTAGGGTAGGGCATTTAGTAGCATAGAAGGGAAGTGGATTGCGATGGGAGCCAGGGCCCTAAGAGCCTACTAAGGTAACTCATTGTAAGTGACCTAATAAGTGATAACTTAATGAAATTAATTGAGAGAAAATATTAATAAGATAAATATGTGTCTCACCCATGATTGGAATGATAGTATAGGCTAAGGATGGGAGCAGGCACTACAATATTTGGCGTCAAATTTTGATGCCAATTTGTGATGGCGCTACCATTTGTGTGTGATTTTTGTGTTTTTTTTCCAAGTGCCCCTGACGTTGTCATAATAGCGACGATACCATCGTAATTGTGACACCCTCTTGATTATAAACAAAAAGAAAAAGAAAAAGAAAGGCTCATTTGTGATAGAGCTGTACATGCGAGTGGAAGTAAACTATATCATTTTGTACACAAAGAGGGCTCTTGTTGTATTGAATCCAGCTAGCAGCCACAACTGAAGAATCCAATAGCTCGTTCATCACACCCCCGGGACGGTTTCCAATTTAGCTGGTTTCCTTCATGTTTAGGGTATAGCCACCGTGTACTCACCATTTGAGGTATGTCTTGTATTTTAGCCTTTGGTTAAGAGAATATTACAGGACTAGAGGTGTATACCCTAAGATGGCCTGATTGATATTATTCAATATGATGAACATACACCGTAATGAGAACATACACCGTAATCTGTAGAAACCCTAGCATAAAGAAAGTGATGCTTTGTCACAGGCAGTATGCCATTGTTGTCTCACTATAGCTTTGAACATATCTATTGAAGGTTAGATGCCAATGAATTTTGTAATGGTTGGTGTCTTTTTAAATGCCTCATTGAGGGATTTAACAAATTGTCTAGAACCTAGACATTTAGGATCTTATTATCAATTTTAATATATGTCTTGTATTTTAGCCTTTGGTTAAGAGCATATTACATGACTAGAGGTGTATACCCTAAGATGGCCTAATTGATATTAGTCAATATGAGAACATACGCCATAATGAGAGCATACGATGTAATCTGCAAAAACCCTAGCATAAAGAAAGTGATGCTTTGTCACAGGCAGTATGCCACTATTGTCTCACTAAAGCTTTGACCCTATCTATTGAAGGTTAGATGCCAATGAATTTTGAAATGGTTGGTGTCTTTTTAAATGCCTCATTAAGGGATTGAAAAAACTATCTGGAACCTGGACATTCAAGATATTATTATCAATTTCAATATATACATTGAATTATATGGTTTTTCACCATAGATGCTTGAGGGTGTTAGTGTTTTTTTCTTTAATTTATCACTAGCCTTTTGTCACTTTAAAGAATTAGATGTCTTCTCTAGGAGCTGAGTTTGAGTCTTTTCTAATGTTTGGGCTTGCATGTCCTATTTTGGTTTTTTACTACAAAATTTATCTACTTTAACAGCTTGAGGATGGTAAAATCTAGTTTATTCCTTGTTGTTTCAAATGCTATACTATTGACTTACTAATGGTGTGGATGAATATGGTTTGTTTCCCTATGGTGGAGGAGCTTGTACTCAATAAGAGATAAACACATGTTGTTATTCCTGTATCCTAGGCTAAATTGCTGATTCCACAATCCTGATAGGTTAGAAAGTCCTTATTTTAGGTTATTTTTGTGGTTGGTGATTCTCTCCTTACTATTGTTTTTTCTATCTAGGTTTGGTCATTTTTTGATTGTTTGTGTTGATCATGTGTGATTACTTCTTGGATGTTTGCCTTGAGATTCTACCCTTTGACCTTGCTGAGGGATGTGTAATCTAGAAGAGATCCTTTAAGTAGTCAGTGGTGTGGGATCCCCTACTAGTTGATGTGGTTTTTTCTTTTGTAGCCTTTGTTCCCTGGTTTTTGAGGTTTCCTAGTTGTGAGAGTTTGAGTATGGATCTTGGTTTGTTTGATAATCTGTATCTATGGCTGATTGGGACCCCTATATCTTTGAGGGGTTTCCATGATTAAATTATCTCTTCTCTTTCTAGTCTTAGGTTGATGGGGATTTGGACCCTTGAAGTTTCTATCATGAGAATCCTTTGTGCTTTTGGTTTTGGTTGTATTGAGTAGATTTTGGAGGTTGATTGTATTCTTTTATTTTTTGTGAGGAGAGGTGTTGTTTGGGTTATTGTTGTTCTTTTTGGTTTCTGATGGGCCTATATCCATCTTGGTGGAGCTAGAAAAGTTATTTCAACTACAAATAGTGTTGGCAGTTGTGGTGATTTTGGTATCTTCTCTTGTGCTAATATACAAAGGTACAAATTCTATTAGACGTGATGGTAGAACATGCTCCCTATATGCTTGGGGCACTTTTTCTATAGTGGGATTTGTGGCCATGATTGTGAAAATTGTGGTGGATGGAGATGGAAGTTTTTTCTACCCCTCCATCGCTGGCAATTGTTTCTTCCTATGTTGGATCCTCCCCTTCTCAGGCTATGTTGGAATTATGTTCCAAGTTGTGGGGGTTCTCTTTGTGTGAAATTGGCTCATGGGTAGATATAATGTTTTGTGGTGAAAGTTGTGGTGGGTCACGGTGGTCGTGTGTTCTACACACCACCTATTGGGTCCTATTGATGGTTCCTCATGTGGTGAATTTAATGATGGTGCCTACTCTAAATTTTTGTGCTAAGTTTTTAGTTCTTTTTGTCTTTTCGTTTGGACTGTCTATTTTATCCACTATGGATGGTGGTCTTGTTTTTTTTCTAGTGCCCAATCATTTATTGATATTTTTTAAGGGTGAATCCTTGTCTTTTGTTGTTTTTAGTTAAGGATTGGTGCAAATTTATGGGTTGTTCTCATCCATGCTAAGTTGGGGTGTGTTGTGATGACTTTAGTGACAGCTTGGTACATTTTTTTTGTCCTCCTCTTTCACAGTTCCTATGGAGGTGCAAGAGTCCCCTATGGAAGTAGAGACTTACTTCATAAAAATGCTCATAACTTTACGTGTTCTTCTATCAATGGACTGCTAAACAAGGGTTGGAATTATGGTAGTTTATTCCTTTTATTGGTTTCTTCTTCTTCAGTTCCTATAGAGGCGGACTCCTTCTGTATTGAGGTGGAAAGGATTTTTACAAAGAGGGAGTGGATTTATTGTGGGGGCACTAAAGGCTTGTAATTCTTTGCTTCTGTATGGGAAGAGTCCCAATCTTTAAGCATTTCTTCTGCCATTTCTTCCAATAGTTTTTCCAATTCCTTAGTATCTTTGGGAAGAGAGCTTGTCTTAACTAGAATGTCTTTTGCCAGCATACTCTTGGTGCGTTTGAACTCTCCCTTGTTGAAATCCCTGGACCTCACTTTCTATTTCTATGTTAAGAGGACAATATTCTCCTTCCTATGGTTCTTCTCTTCACCTTTCTTCTTTTTATCTTCCTTTTGTATGCCCTTTTCACCTCTTCCTTGCTTGTTTTCAATCAGGGCTATTTTCAGCATTCTTTAAAGGTCTAAAAATGCGAAAAAATTGTGAAATATTGCTCCTGAAATGGACTTACTGCCCACCAATCTGTCGTGATACCCTAACTACATAAATAGGTGAAAGTCACTACTTAAATGCATGTCCTAACATTGAAGGGAACTACATTCCATTTAGGCTCGTCATATACATGGAGGTTAAGAAGGCCTACAATGAGTACAATAGCAGTACGTGAATGCTTTGAACATATAGCATAATATTCCATGCATGTTAGTTAGGTATTGGACAAACAAATACATGCCCTAGTTTTACCTTAATCCCTCCTGAAACAGGCCTCATATATTTTGTCTTTAATGGTCTGGTTAGATATTATCAACTGTCCCATTGAAATGTAATGTTCCTTTTTTTGTGACTTTTCATTGAAACTTGTACCTATGATCTCTTAAATTCTCAACTCAAAGTCCATCAATGTTCTTTATTCCATCATCTACTTATATACAAAATCAAGGAAAATTTACCTGAATAATAATAGTTAAAGTTGTTGCTTAAATAGTTGTTCTCTTCTTTTGTACTACATGTAAGCTTTATAATAAGTTTAGAAGATTAGTTTTGATTGGTTAATATTGTGAATTTTAATGAAAATTTTTAATTGAATAGGGTAGTAATTAGAATATCATTTCAATGTAATTTAAAAATAAAATAATTTTGAAAGTACTAACAGCTTGTTTAGCTTGTATTAGCAATTTCAATTTGTCTTGTTTGAGATACTTAGTCATAGAATTAAGATGAAGATGATGTATCTATTGTTTCTATTGGAAGCCTCCTCTAGATGACCTAAACTCCATTGATGTTCAAGAAAAACTAGATGTAGTATAGGATCTTTTTATAAATTTTATAAGAGACAAATGATTAGAGTTTTATTTTGATGATGTGTATTTATACATAAGAATTAAATTTTTAAGTAAAAA
>MU224393.1:3715162-3731637 GCA_018584345.1 Thuja plicata
ATGTTATTGTAGTTAATTAATTCTTAATCTTCAAAATAAATCTATTGTAACTGATCATCTATTTACTTTTGTACAGTTGCTAAAGAGTGGGATGCAATACATTTGTTTATTACAAACAATCAAGATTGGATGACAGTCTAGATTGAATGATGTCAACATTATGGTCATAGATTAAAATGGGAATTTGTGTCTTCATTAGTTATACAAGCTCATCGTAATGGAAATCACAATGTTACACAAAAGGAAATAGATTATCATATGGTATAAGAGATCACCAGGTACTTATAAATTTGTTAATAAACCGTATGTTTTTCAACTTGTGATGCAATAATTTATACATGTTTTACATTATTGTAGGTGAAACACCACAAGGCTATGTTCTTCAATGGTTATAAATTTCGTATCAAAAATTTGGATTACATGAAGAGAACTTGTGATTCTAGGATAAGTGCAGTCTTCCAGGTGACCAATATTTCATCTAGAAATGACTTACATCCTCGAGAGTCACAAAATTGATACTATGGTAGTTTGGTTGATATACTGGACTGTGATTTTAATTCCTTCAAATTAGTTCTCTTTGTCATGAAATGGTACAGACTACATCTCAATCAAAATGATCCTGATAGAACTATTATTGAACACAACAGTGGATTTCCAATGATTAATACAAGATTGTTTGAGCCAGTTGGGGAAGATCCCTATGTTCTTCCAAGCCAATGTGAGCAGGTATTTTACTCGGAGGTTCCACATAAACCGGGTTGGTCATTTTTTGTTAGACATGATGCAAGAGGAAGGCCGATAAAGTATAATGTGATGGAAGAAGAAGATACCAAGGAAGATGAAGAAGTGGATGATGATGTAGATGATGATCACAATCGAGAGTTAGTCGAAGAAGAATATGAAGAAGATGATGATGATGATGTTGCTATTGATCACGATGATGATAAGGAGGATGATGACGATGATGATGATGATGTTAACAATGACAATGATGATAGTGGTGGTGATGATGTCATTGACAACGATGATCTTGATGATGAGATGGATGAAGAAGAATATCAATGACATGAATGAAATGTACAATTATGCCAGATGTTTGGCATGTTTTAACGATTGTTTTGGGTTGAAATCTACACTTTTTCCACTAATATGCTTAGGGTTTCATATTAATGGCATTTTTGGTTTTAGCGTGAATATCTAACTACTCTTATTCACCTTGTTTTATATGTCCTACTTATATATTTTATCTTTTGTTAAGACAAATTTCATTCTAATTAAAAGAGTGTATTTAATATCTATATGCTTAAACAACCTCACTAGTTAAGACTGTTAAGACGTGTTTAAGAAAATTACCTTTCTTTATCATTTTTTGGGGTATTTTTGTATATCAATGCATTTAATCTAAATACTATCTTTTGGGGTATTTTTGTATATTAATGCATTTAATATAAATACTATCTTATGATATTTGCTTCTGATAATTTTCTATTTCCTTGCACATCAATGATGTTAAATCACAGTGGATTCTCTTTGTTCCCTGCAATGGACTGAGCTAATTCTGAAAGTATAAATTGATAATTTTAACAATGTATAATGTCCTTCACAAGATGTAATAAAAACTATGGAGTGAACTATGTTTGTCAGATTATATAACTATTTTCTTTTGTCAGGTATCCCACAGAGTCTCATGGATTGGCAGGTATAGGTCAATACACCCCATAGAGATTAATGTCTTTTACCATTTGTAAAATATATCTCTCATTTCCACCCGTCTCTCTCATTTCATGAAGTGCAGGTACCAGCGAATAGGTATTTGTCAGATTTGTCTTCCTCGAGCGAGGAAACTGTAGGAATAGAAGAAGAAAGTGAGACATTTAGTATGTCTGAATTAAGGAGATTGACTCGAGGTCAAAAGATCAGAAAGAAATTCAATAAATGCATGGAATTTTTTCTTGCTCAAGGGGGGTCATGTTCTTATGATGATGAGAGCAAAGGAGAATCTGAGGTGCCCTTTAGGTACAAACATCTACAAAAACAATGGGTCCTCAATGTACTTCCTTCAATAAACACTGATTTTTGTGTTAAAGAGAGGATATATCGCATAGCACCGTCTTCATTACATGGTTTGGGCCTATTTTCCATGGATGGCATAAAGGTCTCATACAACAAAGTTGTCAAATTGATGGAGTATGTCAGACCTTGTTATGATTATAGTAGTTGGATGCACATTGTTAGATATCAAAAAAGTATGTGTAGGTATAGACTCACGGCAAATTATATACAACAAAAAGTCAGTGAACAAAGTGAAATAGTAGCTATATACACTGATGGAAGGCCAAAAGCATCAGGGAATATTGTAGGTTTTGTAAATAGTACATGACCTGAGTCAACTAAGAAGCAACCCAATTGCATATTTGAGGCGCGCGAGGGAAATCATGTATTTCTGTGTGGTCATATCAATACGTGGAGGTGAAGAGCTGCTTGTCGATTACAATTTGAATCACATAGATACAAAAACACCCACTATCATGGACGAGGTGGTACGCACTATGCACCATTTAAAATTGTTTAAAAATTAAAAAAAAATTCTCTTCTTTTAATTGAAGCATTTTGATAATTGTCTTTTATTCAAAGTAACTTAGCATAAGAACACATGCGTTTTAACATGTCTCAATGATTTTTAATTTTTGAAATATAGGGCTATAGAATGGATCAACAACCACACAATATGCATGATGATGATGGTTCTCATGGGACTTCATCTTCCCGATAGGTAAAACTCATTGTTGTTGTACAAATGCACATACAAGAAAAATGTTAGTGCGTATTTTTTGTTATGTTTTATTATTAACTACTATTTTGGATTTCTTTTAAATAAAGATTCTAATAATATTGTTCTCACAAATGAGTGCTGATCAAGAAAATGGAAAGGAACAAGTAGTCCATGAGGAGCCGCAGGATGAGCAGGATCCATTCCTTGTTAATTTTTCATTAGACGCTCCTGTGGTTGCAGTGCAAAAGGTCCTTCATGCAATTTCAAGAGAGTTAACTCAATTTTTAGGTATTCAACCTCAGACTCCTAAAATGCTGATGAGAGTGGAAGATTTGGCTAACCATGTTTAGACTTGTCAAGTAAGTATCAATGTAGTTTTTAATTATAACAAAAGTTCAATAATGGTTTTTATAGTATACTCTTTTATTTATGTCATTAACTAAAATACATATGTGTTATTTTTACAAAGGATGCTACAAACATTCAAGGGTCGTACCCCAGATGCAGATACTTCACTAGGCTATTCAAGTAGATTGCATGTTCTATCCCCCACTTGTGTTTTGCTTGAACAATTTTTTTTCTTAATAGCTCTAACAATCTTATTTTTCAGCACATACTATTGATCCTATGTTCACTACGCTACCTACTACGAGGATCAAAACCATAGAGGTACCATCGGTTGCAATGTCGGCAACACGTAGCATGGCCACAGATGCGATGGAAACGCCTATAATTGGTAAGTAGATTCATCTTTTTCTCTCTCATTTATCATGTATTTATTTCACTTGAACTATTATTTCTTAGAGATATTTTGTAATATTGGATTCATTTTATGTAGGAGGTGATGACCAAATTCCTGGATGTACTTGTGTCGAATGTACGGGAACAATAAAGAAGTGTGATCAATTGCTCATGAACATTGAAGATGGACTTCCCATGAGAGTAGCCCAGCTTCCAGGTAATTTAAAGATTGATCCTTTCTTTTACTATACAATATTATACTCATTATGCAATGCACTAACCCCCTGTGCAGTCCCTTGCAATAACTAATAATCCCATTATTATTTTGTAGGGAATAATATATTTTATGAAATACTTAATGATGAATGTTTGCGCATTTTTGGGCCGACCATACGCACAAGGTATCATATTTTGATTTCATTGCTAGATCATATTATCTTTCATCCCTTTCTTCAAGTATATTAATAGGTAGCTTCACTTCATTTATGAATCTAACATTTTTTTTTCTTAAAAGGTGGAAATCACAAGATAAAGTGTTAAAGGATAAACTCATTGACTCTATGATAACACTTTTTGGACCCAACGCATTTCAAAGACTTAAGCTCCTTAAGAAAGTGGGGCAACCTTTGAAATATATTAGGGACAACTATAGGACCCAAATAGAATGAAACCATTATTACGAGTGGCCCCCCTATGTTCCTATTAATGAGTGGCAGAATTTTAAAAAGGATGCACTTGAGAGACGTGCAAGACATGATGGACAAATAATATCACCCGAGGATAGAAGATACATGATAATATTAGTAATGAAATTATGTACTATTTACTCTTTGTACTTATGTGATCTAACATATTTCAAACATCACACAGGTTGGCTAACACATTAAAGGAAACAGAAGCAAGAAAACAAAAGCATAGGCAACACAAGCCCGGCTCAGGTGGATATTCAAAACTTGCTACACGAATTGTAAGTAATAGTAAATGAAAAACCGTATGCAAATATTTATAAATTGTAATCAATTTAGTTTTGATGAAATTCATGACAATAAAAATGTAGGGCTTGGAGTTCAAAATAAAGATTTCAGAAGAGGACAAGAAAGTAGGCTACAAACAAGGCTATACAGTTCTTGCTGAATGATACCAATCAAAGAGTGCGCAAGTTTCTTCTGGTGGATCTGTCAAAGAGGTAAATAAGCCAATTGATTTTTATTTCAAGTTGAATACTTTACCAATTACTGTAATGAATGTTAAGTTCCAACATAAAGTGAATATATTTGTTTAAAACTTTAAAGTGATTATATTTATATGTATTAAATTGAATGATTAGCATTTCTTAGTATTTGTCTTGTATTTATATATTTATATATTGTCGATAAATGCACTAATTATTTACATTGGAATGCAGTTTGCTGATCTTGAAACACCATCTGAACATGATAGAGGCATTGATTCAAATGTGCATTATAGTACTCAAGGTATACATTTTCTATTCAAATTTTGATTATTGATTTATTAATACAAGTAAACATTTTGAATTGAATTTGGCATAGTAATAATAATTTAATTATAATGTGTTGGGATTAATAAAACATTTTGTATTGTAGTTGCAGGGAATGTAGAGGTTCCCAACGAGTGTGTTGAGGTTCAAGCCGCCAGGAAAGAAGATACGGTTGCACAAGGTAAAGAGCGTCACATTTACATTTTTTAAAGTACCGAAATGCTTGTAAAACTTATGATAATATGTTTTTAATTTAACCCTTTTATTTGTTATTGCAGAGGGCCTGCCTTTGCAAAGGATAATAAGATCACGTACACGGGAAAAAAAAATGACGATGCTGAGATAGGTGCGAGAAGAAATGACGATGCTGAGATGGATATGCCTCTGCGAGATTATAGGGAAGTAGAACAAAAGAAAAAGCCAAAAAAGAACTTATTCTCATTTAATATGAAACTTATTTGATAATGACTGATGTTTATGTCTTGATGTTCTAATAATGAAATTTTTATAGTTACTCTTGTTTTTAAAGATATATTTTGGTAGTTGAATTGTTAGCCAATTTGAGCAGTGAGGTTAGTATAATTGCACTTTTACAACTTGTCAATTTGGGGTTTAATAGACATTGATATTAGTAGTTCAATGAATATGTTAGGAAGGCACGATATGATTAAATTATATACATGGTTAGAGAATTAGGTAATATGTATCTCCTCTTATATAATTATAAATCTTGTAGGTTTGGGATCATGGATATTACCTTATTATGTTACAGGAATTGGTTCTCCATCATAGTTATAAACCCTTGGGTAGGTAACCTTATGAGGAGGTGTACGTATAACTTATTTGTAGGTAGAATCTAATTAGGTTCTCATCCTTGTTCACCTAATTGGGTGGCATCCAATGGAGACATTGTTTTGGGACTCTACCATAGAAAGGGGTTGTGTAACCAATTCTACCATCCTTTAAAAGACCAGTTTTAAAGTTAAACCTGAACTATGATGTCTTTGCGAGTTACGTAGGAAAGGCCATCTATGATGAGCCCCCAAGGCATTAGATCTGGCCCTTAGGTCTTGTACTTTTGAGTTCTTTCTTGATCTTGCCACCCCTTCCCAATATTTTACATAGTTTGCATCTCTTTATGAAACTTATTTTCAATGCCTTACGAAACTAGTTTTCAATGCCTTATGTATTTTTCCCACTTATTCATTATGTTGGCATACTTATCCATTATTTTTATTATTGTTACTGATTAGTTGTTGATTTTTTGATCTCTTTCTCCCTTTGAAATGCTTTTCAAGTAGAAACAGTAGGATATATACCATCTATCTTTATTGAAGACTCTTTATCAAAAGGGTATCAATGTCCTTTATCTTCAATAGAATAAGGGGTGCAGAAGGTTGCTTTGCATCCATTGGGTATAGAAATTGAGTGGTATACCCAAATGATGCAAAGAATCTTCTGCACCCTCAATTTTAGTGAAGAGAGAAATGCCATTGATACCCTTTGGATAAAGAAGCTTCAGAACATAAATATGACATCCTACCATTACTACTAGAAAAGAATTTCCAAGGGACATAGATGCTCTATCCTACCACAGACACATGTGCATTCCTTATAATAGCCTTAACACAAGCTCAATCTCATGAGGTTGTATTGGACCCAATTGATCTAGATTGACCAATAACAACTTCCACTTTCTACATTGAAAAAGTACCATATTAGTCTCTTCAAGGGTGGGTTATTCATTACTACCATGTCATGTTGTATTCAATTGTATGTAGCTCTAATTGTTTATTGTAAAAGTTAAATTTAAACCTGAACTATGATGTCTCTGCGAGTTACATAGGCAAGGCAATCTATGATGAGCCCCTGAGGCATTAGGTATAGCCCTTAGGTCTTTTACTTTTGAGTTCTTTCTTTATCTTGCCACCCCTTACCAATATTTTACATAGTTTGCATCTCTTTACAAAACTAGTTTTCAATGCCTTATGAAATTAGTTTTCAATGCCTTATGAAACTAGTTTTCAATGCCTTATGTATTTTTCCCACTTATTCATTATGTTGGCATACTTATCCATTATTTTCATTATTGTTACTGATTAGTTGTTGATTTTTTTATCTCTTTCTCCCTTGGGAATGCTTTTCAAGTAGAAACAGTAGGATATATACCATCTATCTTTATTGAAGACTCTTTATCAAATGGGTATCAATGTCCTTTATCTTCAATAGAATAAGGGGTGTAGAAGGTTTCTTTGCATCCATTGGGTATAGAAATTGAGTGGTATACCCAAATGATGCAAAGCATCTTCTACACCCTCGATTTTAGTGAAGAGAGAAATTCCATTTATACCCTTTGGATAAAGAAGCTTCAGAACATAAATATGAAATCCCACCATTACTACTAGAAAAGCATTTCCAAGGGATCATAGATGCTCTATCCTACCACAGACATGTGTCCATTCCTTATAGTAGCCTTAACACAAGCTCAATCTCATGAGGTTGTAGTGGACCCAATTGATCTAGATTGACCAATAACAACTTACACTTTCTACATTGAAAAAGTACCATATCTTTCTCTTAAGGGTGGGTTATTCATTACTACCATGTCATGTTGTATTCAGTTGTATGTAGCTCTAATTGTTTATTGTTAAAGTTAAAGTTAAACCTGAACTACGATGTCTCTGCGAGTTACGTAGGTAAGGCCATCTATGATGATCCCTCGAGGCATTAGGTCTGGTCCTTAGGTCTTGTACTTTTGAGTTCTTTATTTATCTTGCCACCCCTTACCAATATTTTGCATAGTTTGCATCTCTTTACAAAACTAGTTTTAAATGCCTTACGAAACTAGTTTTCAATGCCTTATGTATTTTTCCCACTTATTCATTATGTTGGAATACTTATTCATTATTTTCATGGTTGTTACTGATTAGTTGTTGAGTTTGTGATCTATTTCTGCCTTGGGAATGCTTTCCAAGTAGAATCAGTAGGATATATACCATCTATCTTTCTTGAAGACTCTTTATCAAAAGGGGATCAATGTCCTTTATCTTTAATAGAATAAGGAGTGCAAAAGGTTTCTTTGCATCCATTGGGTATAGAAATTGAGTGGTATACCCAAATGATGCAAAACATCTTTTGCACCCTCAATTTCAGTGAAGAGAGAAATGCCATTGATACCCTTTGGATAAAGAAGCTTCAGAACATAAATATGACATCCTACCATTACTACTAGGAAATCATTTCGAAGGGATCATAGATGCTCTATCCTACCACAGACACGTGTGTGTTTCTTATAATAGCCTAAACACAAGCTCAATCTCATGAGGTTGTAGTGGACCCAATTGATTTAGATTGACCAATAACAACTTCCACTTTCTACATTGAAAAAGTACCATATCTCTCTCTTCAAGGGTGGGTTATTCATGACTACCATGTCATGTTGTATTCAGTTGTATGTAGCTCTAATTGTTTATTGTTAAAGTTAAAATTAAACTTGAACTATGATTTCTCTGTGAGTTACGTAGGCAAGGCCATCTATGATGAGCCCCTGAGGCATTAGGTCTGGCCCTTAAGTCTTGTACTTTTGAGTTCTTCCTTGAACATGCACATAAACACGAAAGCTGTGAAAGATAATATCCTTATGCATTATGCTGTTGTGATTTTGCCTCTTTTTTTGGACACTACTAATTATTTCTTTCTCTTTTTTCCTTGGTAATACTTTTTAGGTAGAAACAATAGAATACCATCTATCTTTCTTAAAGACTCTTTATCAAAAGGGGATCAATGTCCTCTACCTTCAATCAAATAAGGGGTGCAGAATTTTTCTCTTCATCGATTCAGTATAGAAATTGAGTGCTATATGAAAATGATGCAGAGCAACTTCTGCACCCTTGATTCCAGTGAAGAGAGAAATTCCATTGATACCCTTTGGATAAAGAGGATTGATACCAGTTCTACCATCCTTTAAAAGACTGGTTTTAAAGTTAAACCTGAACTACAATGTCTCTGGGAGTTATGTAGGCAATTCCATCTATGATGAGCCCCTAAGGCATTAGGTCTGGCCCTTAGGTCTTGTACTTTTGAGTTCTTCCTTGATCCTGCCACCCCTTACCAATATTTTACATATTTTGCATCTCTTTATGATACTAGTTTTAAATACCTTATGATTGATTTAGCTAAGTTATTGATGTAGCTTATCTTACAATATTGTATGTAATAAACTATGAATTTTATATCATGCATCTAGTTGTGTAGCCGTATATACAAGTGCAGGAAATAGAGAGGCAACAAGAAGTGTATGCCTTGACTATGCACATGTGTAATTATAGATGAGGATCGGTAATAGGGTGCCATGCATTGCTTAGATCCTTTGGATCTAACCCCATCTTGACCTTCCTTGCAGGTTTTGGATCATACAGGAGCATACTAGATTCAACCCCGAGTCAACACTTCAATGACATCACATAGTGATGAAAAATTTACTATCTGTAGTCATTGCAGCAGCATCAGGTGCCAACTTCAACACAATATGATCACTAGATATGTTTGTATATCTTCTACTTTTAATTTGCGCTATTTCCATTTTTGTTTTATTTGTTGGGTGATCCTTGCTATCTAAATTATACCAATACTTTTATAAGAGATTTTCCCTTTTTACTTCAACCTAAACAAACTTTTAGGAAAAATTCCAGCTAAACTCTTCAGCGAGAAGATGAATCCATCAAGAAAAGGGGTATAATGCATTCAAGGAAAAGGCTCTAGAGGCTACTAAGTCTTTTGTACAACTTTTGCTCGGTAATTTGAAGCTATCAATGGAAACTTACAATCCTAAACAATTAGTATACCATTGATGGCTTCATAATTATTAAGTGAAAGGGAGTTCTCTGATCTGAAACCCCCTTTGGTGACGATCCTATGCAGTTCCACGAAGCGCTGGTGGTTTATAAAACTTCTTCTCTGGTTGTTTCAAATTTTATAAACTACCAGGAGAACATTGAATTTATGTCCATTTGGGGACTTCTAACACTATATATTCTACGTAGCTGCATGTGCATTCTCGATTCAGAGTGGGAAAATATTATTTTGGAGGAGGGAGAGAAGCTGAACACATAAAGAACATGCACATAAACACGATAGCTAGGAAACATAAATATAGATATCACAACAGCTGAGAAACATAAATTTACATATCATGGTCACAATTTTTTGGAGACAACATAATTCAGTGGTATACCCAAATGATGCAACGCAACCACTACACCTCTAGTTCAAAGTTGGCACTGCATGATCCAAAAACCATAGATAAGGAATAAATTTAGATAGCAGAGGAATATTATTTCGGTTGTTATGGCCCTCCTCTACTCTCTAAATTTATTCCTTACCTATAATTTTTGGATCGTGCACTGCCAACTTAGAACTGGAGCAGTAGTGGTTGCGTTGCATCGTCTAGGTATACCATTGAATTATGTTGTTTCTCCGAACAATTATGACCATGATGCCTACATTTATGTTTCTTAGTTGTTGTGCCCCAAGATCCCTTATGACCCTTTATGACCCTTTATGATCCCTAAGAATACATCTTAGAGATCTTAAAGTGTCGTAAAGGGTCATAAGAGTGTCTAGGAGGGGCCAGATGAGCTTCCACCTTCACGTGGTTGGCCTTGTTAAGTAGAGAATGTTAAACTATTCTTGAAAAAAAGAGAAACTCTTAAGAACTCTAAAGAAACACTAAAAAAATACATGCGACGTCGAGCTGTCAGCAATTGTCGATGGCTTGATGTCGCATGTATAGAAAATTCTTCGCATGCCTATCATAATTTTGACACTCATTCTGTGACACCTAGGTGTCATAATAGTGATAGATAAAATGTAATGACAACATGATAACCATTATAGTTGGCTCGTATTGCGACACCTAGACATCAATTTTTTTAGACGTGTGATGAATTTTCTATACTTCTGACATCGGGCTGTCGCAAAATTACCGACGGCTCGATGTTTCATGTATAGAAAATTCCTCACATGTTTGAAAAAGTGACAGATAACATGCAACACCTATGTGTCATAATAGTGACAGATGAGATGCAATGCTTACGTGTCATTATAGTGACAAATAAGATGCGATGCCTATGTGTCATAATAGCGACAGCTAAAATATGTAACGACATCATGATAACCATCATAGTCAGCTCGTATTGCGATGGTTAGTATCATCGCAATAATGACAGATGGTATAGTCATCGTTAATTCTGACACCAAAACTGCAAAACTGGTCTCTGTTGCTAGGCCAAAGGGAAAGTGTTGGAAAAGTGACGCATAGCCATCAAAAAGTGGCCTCAAATGTACTAGTGGGGAGAAGATGCTTGATCAAGGTCTTGCATTGTTAAAATCCTTGTTTGTATGAAAGGATTACTGATACACATAGAGACACTTGGGGACCAGGGTCCAGAGGGGCTACTAGGGTAACTCAAGGGTAGACTTATGTGATGACACTTCCCTATATGTGTTCTAATTTCCTATGTGAGTATTTGGTACACTTGATTTGTCTCTTGATCTTTCATACTTTTAACCTTGAAATCTTCTTGTTACTTTTTTATTCGGTGTACCTTTTCTTTAGTCTTTCTTGTTTGGTTGTTTCTCGTGTGTGGACCTATTTTTATCTCCTCAGCACAGTGGGAGTGGACCTTTGGTTTCACATGGTTGGGTGGTAGTGATTCTTATTACCATTGAGATTTGGCGTTCGTGACTTTTGCTTGGATGATCCTTGTTGCAGTTGTACCTTCTTGTTCTTCATGGTTGGAGACTTGCTCTTATCTTTCTTATGATGTATACTTGTATCACTTTATTAGTTGTGATATTCTTGTAATATTGTATTTTACTTTATATTAAGCTTTATCACATACCTTGCAACTTGTGCATTGGAAGTTAGTTCATTATGTATACCTTATGATATCAGTTGTATCTAGGTTTTATTTATGAGATGATGTTCTTGTTATTCATTTGCATTATATGGAAATTTTATATTGTTTATTATATTTAGTATATTAGTTAATTTATGTAATTCTATTTCATTGAAGCCTCAGGATTTGTAATCTATAAATGAGTTATATTTATGAGTATGTATTATCTTATGTTCTATTGCTTCCGCATTGTTATTCTTTATCAATTGTTAACTCTTTAAAAAAAATCATTCTATAAATTTAGCATCTTGTTTAAGGTTAATTTCTCATGGGTTCCCTTGTGGGACATTACACCTAAAAAAATTAAGTTGAGCTAATAGATTTTTCTCACTTAAATTTCCAATCTTTTCAAGGACTTACAAAATAGTATAAGGTTCTAGATACCCTTTTGGAAGTTACATCAAATTCAAAAGTTTCAAGCTCTCACCCCCTTTTTTGATGACCTTACCTACTACTAGGTCCAATTAGGCTTGTATGTCTAATTAGGCATGATTTACAAAGAAAGTACCCCTTAAATGCTTGATTATTGTACAAAATATTTTTGAAATTTTTTTTCCCACTCTATAGTCACAAATTCCACCATTTATTTGAACAGATCCACTTCCCTTATTTTCTAACACATCAATTTGTTCATCTTCAGAGGTTAGTCACATTGAGATGCCCGACTAAATCAAGTTAGTTTGACCCTTAGAAAAAATTATCCCCCTCTGATCTTATGGAATCACATATCATACACCCTTCCCTTACATTCCTCCAATGGTCATTAATTTTCCATGTTGGAATTGCGAGGAAGGCTCCAAAGATGGAGAAACCTTAGTACATTGAGGGTTTTAGACCTGTTGTTAGGAAAATGAATAGATCTTCCTCAAATATTCACCAAAAAGAATCAAAATACTTAGAGGATGATCCAAAAAAATATCCTTGTATATCCCAATACTTATTCTATTCAAAGGAATTAGAACACCAAAGTACCAAGCACGAGAACATGAGATTTGAAGGAAAATTTAGACTCATCTTATTCCTCCAACTCCAAAACCACATCATGAACCCCTCTAACCAATCGAAAAGGCCTTAATATAGACAATACATCAATTCCAACAAAATTTTGAAATAAATTAACCATTGGAGGTAGTTTTTATCCTTATCGATTAATTTTGACAAAGTTATCAAAGAGTTGCAAAGTAAATTTTTGACAACATTACAACTTTTTGTGCCTTGTGAATCGCTTGGAATCCTACTATCTAGAACCTAGGCCAACTACTCCTAATTGACTCAAAAAAACTTCTAAAGACACCAAATTTTACTCCCCTAACATACTACTAACCCCATGACCAGATCTACTCATGTTGGCTTATCATTTCCATACATGGTAATGGTCTTACAAATGGGTTTTATTACACTGAGGTTCATGGCCATATTGACCATCCTAACTCATCCTATCCTATTACATCATATCCATATGGAATCCCATGGTTCTTCAAGGTTTTTCATCATGTTCAACGGGTGCTCCTAGACCATACTCCCCAAGTGGCTTGATCTCAAGTGTACTTGAGATGAGGTATTCTATGATTGACCCATGTGTCTTGATCTTTGATTTATCCTTCCACACTTCCTTCTCCTCTGGGAGTCCATGCCTCTTTACCAATTATTTCTTATATTAATTCTTCCTTGTCTCAAAGGCTCTTGTGGTGGAAAATCCCTTAGCAAATCTTGATATTCATATACTTGTACATTAGTACCTGCATTGACATCTCCCTTGTAGGGTGTTAGGTCTAAAACATTAAAAATAAGATTAATACCAAGGTTAAGAAGGAAACAAAATTTCATATGCATTTAAACCAAACTCTTTTAGCATTCTGGAAGGACCTAAATTTATCATTATCAATTATGTATATTTTCCCTTACGAAACCTCTCCTTCAGATTAGGCCACACCAACTCTCCAACTTGAAACTGAATTTCTCTCCTTTTCCTATCTGCTTGTTCCTTGTACTTATCTGTTGATATTTTTATGTCACTCTTTAATTAATTTCTCCAAATTGATCATTAGTTTTTCATCATGTAAGTTTTTCAAAACCAAATCCAAATGCCTCAAGTGTTCTTATTTAGACTTACTAAACATTATAATGTCATATAGGTACTGATGACCTATAATAGATTGAATGTTTGAAGATGTTAAGTTGATGATCACCAAGCTACAGAAAGTTAATGCAAGACATTAAATCAGTTAATGTATTATATTGTCATTGATGTTAACTTGATATAATCTGATTGGTTATATTCAAAGTGACAAAATTCAGAGTACCAGAAAGATAAAGGTTATGCTTTTAGTAATGCATAAAAGATCAGTATTCACTACATGACTACAAAGACCGAAGGGCAGTGCACCCTGATGGATAGAGAAACCTGAGAGTAAAGTCATAGCGATGCCTGAGCAAGAAACCCAGTAAGCATTACCAAAGAGAAGAATCAAAAGAATTACCGATGATCATAACTTCATAGTGACACCTAACAGATAGACAACCCCGATGGAGATTCCTGAGGAGAATTGAAGTGTTGACCAAAGCTAACAAAGAGTTAAACACCGAAAGGAACTAAAGTTCAGAAATGACAAAAGACTTAGATGGCAAGAGCTAAAGGATTTAACTGGTTTTTAATATTTTTTTCATCGACAAGTTAAAGCCATAGATAAGAGAAATATTTAAAGTTGTTTTATTCCAGTTGTCAAAGACAAATCTACAGGATAAAACTAAAGTAAATCTTTAAAGAAATATTGGCTAGAATTGCAGATGATGCCAAGAACAAGAAATTCAAGAATTGAGAAATGGTGAAATCATGTCTATAAAGAGACAAGATAATTCATTGTGAATTAGGGGTGAATAGAGAAAAAGATGCTGAAGAGAAAATGATGAACAAAGAAGTCTTCAATCAGACCTGATCAATAAAGCTAAAGAATAGAGCTAATTTTGTGAACACTGAGCAACAAAGAAGCACAACATCACCAAATAGAAAGAAGTGGAGCAAAGGTATTGAAAAGATACATTGATCAAAAAGATATTATGAGCTTACAATACATCTAAAAACCTTCAAAGTATAGTTGTATATGTGAACAGATCATTTATTGTTTCAATTTAACCATTAGATCAGAAAGTCTCCTAACTGAGGACTTAACAATCCTTTCTATATTGAGATACATCTGAAGCAGTATCAAAAGGTTTGGTCATGAAGATAGCATGAGATGCTAGATACTATTTGACGAACTACACTAGGTTTTGTCATCAAAGGTAGCATAGAGATGCCCGATATCAAGTGACAAACTACAATTGTAATATTTAACAGGGTTTTCTCTTTACCGAGCTCACTTCAGAAGAGTGAAAATTTTAGGTTACCGATCCCAAGTGGTTTTTACCTTAACAGGGTTTCCATGTTAAAAATCCACATGTCAATGTATTTATGAGTGATTACTTTAGTGTTTTTCATTACACATAACTAATCTGGATTTATCAGTATACACTAAGGAATTTAATGCATTTTTTTAAATGAAAGACTTCTAATCGGTAAACAGTAAGAATAAGATTTAACAGTGAGCTCCGAGTAGTATTTATTTGTTGAGATTATTTCAAGGCATTCATCTTGTAGGACTGAAGATAACTAGAGGCTTATAATTGTTGTAATAATTTTTTTGGGTTAATTTATAGGAATATTTGAGGCCATTGATTCACCNTGATTCCCCCCCCCCCCCCCCTCTCAGTTATTCTAACAATTGGTATCAGATCTTATGTGCTTAGAACTAAGGTTTCAAGACCTAAGAAAAAGATCAAAAGATGAGCAAATGAGATGTGCCCAAGTTGAACAAGGACAACTTTTCATAATGGGAAAGAAGAATAAGACACTACAACATTTGGGGTCGAATTTCAACCCCAATTTGTGATGGCACCACCATTTGTATGTGATTTTTGTGGTTTTTTTCCAAGTGCCCCTGACACTATCATAATAGCGATTGTACAGTCGTAATTATGACACCCACGTGATTATAAACCAAAAAAAAGAAAAAAGAAAGGCTCATTTCTAATTTAGCGTGATTGCATACCATCATGCACAAAGAGGGCATACTGTGGAAGTTGATTGGCATCTTGGTATATGTCAGCCACGACTTGAGGTAGGCATTTGAGCTTTGTCTACTCATTAAATCAATTTCATTTTGATGGAATTTGTTGATTTAATGGCACAATGTGAATGTTAATACCGTAATTGTTTACATCTTTGCATTTGGAATGCTTGATGACCCATGAGCTTTGAGAGTTAGGGAATCGTTGCTATTACCTTCAAGCTGGCATTGTGTGAAGTGTTTGATCTTGTTAGAGTACATAGTTATCATCACCACTTATTAATTATATCATGTTGATATTAATTATTAAGTTAGGCGTACTCTATTTTTCACTTAATCTTTCTCTTAGGTTAGTTTTTCCCTTTTTAGGGTTTCATTCACCTTTAAGGTTGGATGCT
>MU224393.1:3740629-3754342 GCA_018584345.1 Thuja plicata
ATGGCACCATTGATCCAATAATAGCAAGCATGTAATGACAACAATAACATCATACATATATATGTATATATGTGTGTATATATATATATAATATATATATATATATATATATATATATATATGTATATATGTATGTATGTATATATGTATATATGTATATATAACAAACAAAGCTCATAACAGGGTCATGTGGTGCTCAAACAGTGAGCTCATAAACAATGCATGATGCCCTTTATTTGTTAGAAGGTTGGTCAAACACATATTTCCTTCTCATTGGAAAATAGAAAATTTGAAGCTTCTCGATTTTATGACCAAGAGGTTAACTCTAAAAGCCACTTTGAATCCTACTCCAAATAACACTATAGGAAGAATGGTAATTTAGATTTATGTTCAATTGCAAATATAATTCTCAACTTGAACCTACATGATATAGTTATGTTGAGTCTTCTCTTACTTTGCATCTTCATTGATGATTATGATATCTAAAAGATTACTTCTCCAAACTTTACCTCAGCAATGTGCATACTATTTTTATAGCATGGATTTAAGAAAGATGCTAATTTGTTGATATTGACTACATGGTAGAAAGGCCATCAACATTTCTCAGAAGTGTGTTTAGAGGACTGGGGTTTAATTGCATGCATATAACCATTTATCAAAGTGATATGCTTCCTATCATGAAAAGCATCAATGTCCTAAAAGAGGTGTGCTTTATCTTGTAGTTTCCTGGTACATTATTCAGATAATGGTAATTGTGGCTATTACCAGTACAAATTCATTTGAAGGAATCAAACTAGTAATATCAACTACCATACCTTCCAAGGCCTCTGTACCATTCCTATATTTCCAAGCATTATATTGAACATTTTCATCTGGTGAAAAACAAATTTTGAGGCTCATTATATTTTTTTTAATATTATAGAATAGCATCGTAATTACGATAGATTCCAAAGAATGATCGACACTGAAGATATACATGCAACGGGAAGATGTCAGAAATTGTCGACAGATGGATGTCACATGTACAACATATCCGTCATAATTGCAACAGTCTTAAAGTGTAATGATGACATGCTAAATAGCGTAGCTAGTTCTTATTGTGACAGTTATTGTCATTGCAATAATGACACATATAATAGTCATCGGTGGTTCCAACACCAAAATTGCAACACTGGCTTGTGTCGCTTGGCCGACGGGGTAGTATCGGAATTGCGACACATAGCCATGGAAAAAAGGACTCAAATGTACTAGTGAGACTCCACCTATCAAGTATTGGAAATGATGTTTTTCAATACTTAGATACTGAATTTGTGTTTCCTACAGGACCTCACACACTTGAGAAATTCAGAGAAAAGAATGAGCATAATTTCATGATGATAAAACTTGCTTCCTCTCTCTCCGATGTTGAATTTGAAGATGTCAAAACCTACACCTCTGCAAAGAAAATGTGGGATAAATTGAAGCTAGTACATGGAGGAGATGTTAATGTACTAAGAGCTAAGGAAGAAATCCTAAGAGGTAAATTTTATGACCTAAGAATGAGAGAAGGAGAAAATATGACTCAGTATAGCTGCAAAATAAAAGAGGTAGTCAATGCTATCTGAGGAGTTGGAAGCATACTTGAAGAAGAGACAATGGTAAGTAAAATCCAAAGAACCTTACTGCCTATATATAATATTAGAGTATTTTCTATATAAGAAATAAGAGAAGTAGAAAAAAATAATGTCACTCTAGATAGTTTGGTTGGTAGACTGATTTCATTTGAGATGAATAACTTTGATAACAGTATCTTACCATCTATTGAGTCTGTATTCAAATCTTCTTTGAAAATAAGTAAGTCAAGTCATAAACACACTATTAGAAAAGATAGTGAAAGTGATAGTGATGACCAAGATCTTGATGAGATTAAAGCACTAATGGCTAGAATATTGTAGAGAGGCAAATGTAGATACAAAGGTAAATTACCACTTGTATATTTTAATTGTAAAGAGAATGGACATTTTTCTGCTAGATGTCCTAACAGAAGAAAAGATGACAGAAGTAATGACAGATCATTTCAAAAGAATTTTGATAGAAGGGACAACAAATATTATCGAAGCAATCGACAATCTGACAGAAGAGATGCCTGAGACTACAAGGACAATAGGAAGAAATCTTGTAACCTAGATGAGAATAGAAATGAAGATACTGACACCGAATCTAATGAAGACATTGAGATGGTATTTGTGGCCATGAAGGATGATTCAGACAAAGAAGAAAGGTATGTACAGACTGCACTCATATCTAAGGTTAGTAAGAATGATGTATGGATTATAGATAGTGGCTGCACTCACCACATGACCGGTGATAAACATAATTTTGAAACTTTTGAGAGCTATAATTGTGGATCAGTAAGAATGGGTAATGACACACCTTGTCCAGTTGAAGGAAAAGGAACTATAATGTTGAATAACCTGATCAAATGTGAAAATGCATATTGGGTAAAAGGACTTAATTGTAATCCATTGAGTGTTTCACAGCTGAAAAAAATAGGCCACCGAGTAGCATTTGAGAATAATAAGGAAAAGATATTCAATGAATCAAGAAGGTTGATTGGAACTAGTGAATAGACAAAAGGTAACATATTCTATCTTTATGATATAAAAAACACTTGTTTAATGGCTAGAAATGAAAACATATGGTTGTGGCATAAGAGATTTTGTCATGTGAATTTTGACAACATGATAAAGATAAGAAATAAAAGGAAATTAAGAGGCTTACCAAGCATTTCAAAGCCTAAGCATATCATGTATAAGAATTTTCAAAAAGGTAAGATGAAAAAGTCTAGTTTCAAGAGAAAAGCCCATACATCTAATGCAATTCTAGAATTAGTCCAACCTGATCTATATGGACCCATGAGGAAAAAGAGTTACTATGGAGATATATATTTCATTCTCTTTGTATATGATTATTCTAGAATGATGATAGTTATGTTCTTAAAAGAAAAATTAGAAGTATTCAAGATGTTTAAATGGTATAAAGCTATGGTAGAAAAAAAAGTGGTAAGGAATTGAAATGCTTAAGATCAGATAGAGGAGGAGAATTTATTTCAGATGAATTCACTAACTATTGCAATGAGCATAGAATTAAAAGATAGGTTTCTGCACCAAGAACACCACAACAAAATGGGATTGCTGAAAGGAGAAACAAATACATTGTTTATTGTGTAAGAACACTGATGATTTAGAAAAGCATCACTCAAACATTCTAGAGGGAAGCTGTCAGTACTTCTGTCTACATATTGAACAAAGTACAATTGAAGAAAGACACCAAAAAGACATCCTATGAGCTTTGGTATGGTTACACACCCAATGTAAGTTACTTTTGAATATTTGGTAGTCAATGTTATATTTTTAAATATGATAGAAATGGAAAGCTTGAATCCAAAAGTGATGAAGGTATCTTTCTAAGGTATTCTACCAAGAGAAAGGCTTATAAATGTCTTAAAAAGTCCTCTAACAAAATCATTGAAAGTGCAAATATTAGAATAGATGAATATGCAGAGAAAAATGATAAGGAAAATAGGAAAAAAATTAGAAGAATACAACACGTTTGTTTACACTAAAGAACCTAACACTCTACCCGAGAAACAATGTATCTCTCTCGATCAACAGAACATTGTACCCAAGCATCAGGCTGCAATTACTGAAAATTAGGAAAATCCTCAAAATGATGTTCCGAGCGATGGAGATCAGAATGAAGGTCAAGATGATGATCAGAATGATGAAAATAGAACTGAACCGATACTTTCCAAGTATGTCAGAAGACATCATCCACAGAATCATATCATAGGAGACAAAAAGGCTAGAATGAGAACAAGAAGTAAGTCACGGAACACTAGATGTTTAATTTGTTATATTGAGCCTAAATCTGTTAATATTACACTTGAAAATGAAGAATGGGTCAGGACTATGAATGAAGAAATAGAACAGATTGAGAAGAACATAACATGGACATTAGTACCGAGAAATATTTAAAGTTGTTTTATTCCAGTTGTCAAAGAGAAATCTATGGGATAAAACTGAAGTAAATCTTTAAAGCAAGATTGGATAGAATTGTGGATCACGCCAAGAACAAGAAAGTCGAGAGCTAAGAAATGGTGAAATCATGTCTATAAAGAGACAAGCTAGTTCATTGTGAATTAGGGGCGAATAGACAAAAAGATGTTGAAGAGAAACTGATGAAGAAAGAAGTCTTCAATCAGACATGATCAATCAAGCTCAAGAATGGAACTAATTCTGCATACACCAAGCAACAGAGAAGCACAACATCACTAAGCAAAAATAAGTGGAGAAAAGGTATTGAAAAGATACATTGATTAAAAAGGTATTATGAGCTTACAATAGATCAGAAAATCTGTAAAGTATAGTTGTATATGTGAACAAATCGTTTACTTTTTCAATTTAACCATTGGATCATAAAGTCTCTTAATTGAGTAGGACTTAACAATCCTTTCTATATTGAGATAAATCCCAAGGAGTATCAAAAGGTTTGGTCATGAAGATAGCATGAGATGCCAGATACCATTTGACAAACTACACTAGGTTTGGTCATAAAAGGTAGCATAGAGATGCCCGATATCAAGTGATAAACTATTCTATTTAAGTCCTCTAACAAGGTCACACCTAAGAGTGTGTTTTTAACCTTTAACAGGGTTGGCTCTTTACCGAGCTCACTTCAGAAGAGTGAAACTTTTGGGTTACCAGTCCCAAGTGGTTTTTCCCTCAACAAGGTTTCCAAATTAAAAATTCATGTGTCAATGTGTTTATGAGTCATTACTATAGTGTTTTTCATTACACATAACTAATCTGGATTGATTGGTATACACTACTTGCAATTTACTCTATTTTAGTAAATTAAAGACTGCTAATCGGTAAACAGTAAGAATAAGATTTAGTAGTGAACTCTGAGAAGTAGTTATTTGTTGAGATTATTTCAAGGCATTCATCTTGTAGGAATGAAGATAACTAAAGGCTTATAATTGTGGTAATAAGTTTTTTGGGTTAAGATTCAGCCCCCCCCTCTCAGTTATTCTACCAGGTACACCATCATAAATTTACCATTGAATGGTTTCAAAACTTCATTCATGAGCCTCATGAATGTATTAGGGGCATTTGACAACCCAAAGGACATTACTCTCTATTCATAGAGACCTTGATTAGTCTTAAAGGTTTTCTTCCACTCATTACCTACCCTTATCCTTATATGATGGTAACCACTCTTTAAATCCACCTTGGAATAAAACCTTGCACCCCCCAACCAGTTCAACAAATCTTCTATCCTGGGCATAGGAAATTTGTACCTGATTGTGATTGTATTAATGTCTCTAGAATAAGTGCATAATATCCAAGTTCCTTCCTTTTTAGGGGCCAACACTACAGGGATGGAACACGAGCTCAAGCTCTTCCTTATGAATCTCTTATCAAACAATTCTTGGAATTTATTAGCAATCTCTAGGTTCTATGTTGGTGTCATTTTGTAAGCTGGCTACTTGTATGAAATTTATATTGTGGATTATTTCCCTAATTGTTCAAAACTATTTAGGCATGTCTTATGCTATTATCCCTTTGAACTTGTCCAACAAATCTCTGACCTCTTTAGGACCTACTTCCTTCCTTGGTCCTAGCTTCCTATTCTCAGTCGCCTTCATCTCTTGTTTTTGTAAAATAACTAAGGCATAACATGGAGTGTCTTTCAAATTCATCACCTATAGGAACTCCTTTCACCCTACACACATGACCTTAGTCTCTTTCTTCTCTTCTGGTTTATCAAGAAGTGGTCTCAAGGTAATTGTTTTCCTATCCTTAGTAATGGTATAGGTATTTTTGTGTCCATCATGGTATGCCTTCAATTCATATTTCTAGGGCCTTCCAAAATTTAGATGACATGCATCTATAGATACTATGTAACAAAGGATCTTGTCCCTATATTCCCCAATCTGAAACCCTACCCAGGATTTCTTTGCTATGAAGGTATGATGACCCTTTTTAAGCCAAGATACCTTATAGGGATAGGGATGGGGCATCCTTCTTAACCTTAAATTTTCTACCACCTCAATTGAAACAAGATTCTCAGTGGAAAAGTATTCAATAATCAATTTACATACCTTCCCTCCTAACTTGTAGGTGGTCTTTAAGATGGTCTTCCTTTGTGGTGGTTTTGGTGTAATTCGCACCTTGAGTAGGATCCTTCTCATCATCAAATTATCCCCTTGTTTAGGTTATGCAAAGGTATAAGGTAAGTTCAAACTATGACAGTCATCTTCTCTCACCAATTGTGTCCCTCTTTCTCCCTGGGAACTTCATCCAACCTTCTCAGGGCACCTACTAGCAGAGTGTCCTTCTATATTTTAGTTTTAGCACTTCAAGGGTCGAGAACCTATTCCCCCAAACCTTCCTCTTCCATTAGGCCTTATCCCTCTAAAACTACATCTTGAATGAGTGTCTCTTTGATGGACCTCTTTATTTTTTACTCCTTGTGGTCTTGATCCATTAGATCATCCTCTACCCCTAAAGTTCTTTCCCTTTCCTCTACTATTATGATCTTGTTTCTTTGTCAAATTTTCCTCTAGTCTCAAGACTAACCGATAAAATTTGCTAATAGTATCAGGGGCTAACAAGCTCAATTCATCTTTAATTCCTAATCTAATTCCATTAAAATACATGTCCACCTTATCCTTTTCTCCATCATACTTGTTTAATATGAGACTTAATCTATGGAATTTCTCAGTGTAAGTATTGACATCCATTTCCCTATGTTTGACATTCTTCCTTTTTCTATGTAACTGAATTTCATAGTCCTCAAGGATTTACACCTCTGTAACCTTAGAGTCCATCCTATTCCATGAGGAGATCATGCTTCTCCCTCCTCTTACACTCTCATTCTGAACATAGTTCCACCATGTAAGGGTTGAGCCCTTCATCTTAGATTTTTCTATCTTTACCTTCTATTTTTTTAGGACTTCTTCACATTCAAAATGGTTATTAAGAGAATCCAACCAATCCATTACTCTACCTGGATCTAATTTTCCACTTAAAATTGTGATCTTTGATGCACCTTCTGATGCTCACCTTAAAAATGACTTGAGGGCATCTGTGAGATGTCTATGTTCTATAGGAACTATCTCTTCCTTCCTAGGTTCTTCTTTCTCATCCCTTCCTCTCTCTCTTGAGAGCACTCTGCATCTTCATCACCCATATTTTTTTAGTATCTCTACCACTAATTATAACTTCTTGTTTTTATCCTCCAACTCTTGGTGTCCTTATCCTAGCTCAACATTACTCCATGTAGGAGTCATTTACAAATCCTCAAACTCTTCCTCTTTAGTGGACACGCACCACTTCCTCTTTTCCCAAAAGGCCTTCTGTAGGGATGATACCAATATGATGCAGAGGCACGGGGGAAACTAGGTGTTTCTAGCTTCACAACCTTCCAATAGACCCTTATAGTTCCTAAATATACAACTTATCCCTCTTAGAACCACTTTTATCAACACATTTGGCCTTCTTTAGGAACCACTAATCTTCGCAACCCTAATTTGTGTGACAAGATCCATAGAACCTTTTATGACTATGCCCTTTCTTGGGTTAGAATGGATTCAACACCAGAATGATGTCCAAGCTTGAGGGAAGTGGATCAAAACACCTTCTACCATCCAATTAGACTTTTATCAACTCAATTCAATATACCCTTGAATGGTATGCACAATAGTTAACACAGAAGGCTTAGAAGAGGCCTAAAATTATTAGGTCGACCTAACAGGTTTTTCTGACTTAACTTTCCAATCTTCCAAAGGACTTAAAAAAACTTATAGGGTTCCAAATACCCTTTTGGAAGTTACATAATATTCCAAAGTATCATACTCTATCCCCCTTATTTTATGACCTAACCCACTTTTAGGTCCAATTAGGCTTGTAGGCCAAATTAGGCCCAATTTACAAAGGAAGTACCCCTTAAATTCTTGATCCCCATACAAAATGGTTTTCAACAATGGTGCCCCAATCTATAGACACAAAATCCACCATTTATTTGAAAATATCCACTCCCTTGTTTTCTAACACATCAATTTATTCATCTTCATAGGTTGGTCAGATTGAGATTCTCGGCTAAATAAACTTGGTGGAATACACATAAAATACACTCTTCCCTTTCGTTCCTCTAGTGGTCATTAATTTTCCATGGTGGAATTGTGAGGAAGGCTCAAAAATGGAGAAACCCTAGTATAGTGAGGGTTTCAGATCCATTGTCAGGAAACCAAATGGATCTTCCTATAATCTTCACCAAAAAGAATTAAAACACTTTTAGGATGGTCCTAAAACATATTCTGGTCTATTCCAGTACTTATTCTATTCAAACCAATTAGAACACCAAATTACCAAGAACGTGAATAGGTAATTTGAAATAAAATTCAGACTTCTCATATTACTCCACCTCCAATATCACATCATGAACCCCTCCAACTGATCAAAAAATGCCTTAATATGGCCCAATACATCTCTTCCGACTAATTTTTGAAATAACTTAACTATTGGAGGTAGTTTTTCACCTTACAGATCAATTTTGACAAAGTTTTCAAAAGGTTGCAAAACAAATTTTTGATAACATTACAAATTTTTGTGCCTTGTGAATCACTTGGACTCCTACTACCTATGACCTAGTCCAAATACTCCTAAGTGACTCAAAAAAACTTCTAAAGACACTAAATTCTACTCCCTTAACATATTACTAACCCCATGAATAGATTTACTCATGTTGGCATATCATTACTATACATGGTAAAGGTCTTACAAGTGGGATTTATTACATTGAGATTCATGCTCCTATTCACCCTCCTAACTCATCCTATTCTATTACATAATATCAACATGTAATCTCATGGGTCTTCAAGGTTCTTCATCATGTTCATGGGGTGCTCTTGCACTAAAAGTGTTCAGATCTTGTCATTCAAGGGTGTCACTAGAACTGTATAGATTGAAGCTAAGCCCTTCAAAGGATAAAATGTCTTTGATATTTCTGTTAGCTTCAGTTCACTATCTTTTATGATATTTTCAACATCACAAAAACACTTAGAATAATAAATGCAACCGCTATAAATTCTTCTACCTTTGGTTAAAGAATCCTTAACCCTCTAACTTACCTCTCCTAATGAAATTCTATCTTTGGAAATTAATGTGTTGAATTGATTGAATATCATAGTATCATATTTACTTTAAAATTTTACCATTGAATACTTCTCTAAAGATTCAAAATCATTATTTGTTGCATTAAAAAAAACTTCAACCTGAGCTGATGTAGATTCATTCTGATATGTTATGTGGGTCAGGGTGATATTTCTCAAGAATTCAAATGCAAGTGCAGGCAATTCACTATCTTTCTTATGTGTTCTTAGAATCTACTTTCTTTCTTTAGCATGGGCTACCAAATCAAGTCCCATCAATTTTACTAGACCGATAGTGTCTAACTAAACTAAACCTTGTGTGATCAACATGTCCTCCAAGTCAATACTATCTTCTTTAAATAATTCAGCCACTTCCTTTGCAGTGTGTCTTGCCTCCACTTTAATCTCATTTTTTTCCTTGGGATCTTTCTTCTCAACTTCCTCATATACTATCCTCTTGTATAGTCAAAAAATGGAAGTACTTCCATTGTAGACTAGTTTAGCCTTCCGATTAAGTGGTTTGGGGTCATGTCAAGAGCCTTGAACAGGTTCCTAACTTGGATCTGACTTTATCCCCCTATTCTGCCCCATTTCCACTTTTTCCATCCTATTTCTAACACCCTAGACTAAAAAACTGGTACTTTGACCTCAGGGTCAAGGTCAACCTCGACCTTGACCTAGGTCACAATTGACCTTTTTCAAGCCTAGGGTTCAAATTATAGAATTTTAGGTTTTTCAGATGCCGATGTTTGGACAAAGTTAATTCCTGCTCCTGGGTCGGCTGTTTCGATCTTCAAAACAACAAATCTTAAATTATATTTAATATAGGTCCTCTTCTAGGGGCATGGTTCTAATTGGAATTTAATTCTCCTATGTAGGCCTTTGTAGAAGATTGTGCCCTAGTTTCATATAAAAGGAAGCTTTCTACTCTCATTTTTTTCTCACCATAACCATCAACAATCTAAGACTTGATATCCATTATTCAAAGAATTCAAGACTTGAAGAGTGAGATCCAAAGGTGAAGAAGAAATATTTGAAGCAAGCCAAGTATCCATTGAATAATTCATCTATTCTCAATCACTTCTCAAGAACTTCCATCATCAAGGAGATGCATTGGTGTCCATTGAAGGATTCAAGCTCCATAGAGCCCTCTTGTTGAAGATTTCTCCATCCACATTCCTCTAAGCCTCTTCTTATTCAAAAAACCATTCAAGACTGGTGTTGAAGATCTACAAGAAATTGATTGGATACATCCTACAATCTACATTCTACATTCTATATTCTACATCCTTTTTGGTGCATGCATACTTGTGGATTCACGGATTTGAATCCGCCATAAGGACTTCTACAAGCAAGGTGAATTTGTTCATTTACTTTGTTTTACTTATGCAATTTCAATTATACTTTGAGCTTAATTCTAAAGCTGGGGTTTGACCAAGGCAAACCCCTCCCCCAAAAAAAACTACATTTTTCTTGTAGGTACATGTTTAGAACAACAGATTGGAGTGTAGATTTGGGTACCCTTTTAAGCAAACTTTTGGGATCCAAAAAAATATTTCCTATCGGAGACTTTTTAGATTGATTTTGCCCTAGGCCAGAATTGGAAATTCTAGGTCAATGGTGACATTGACTTGAGGGTGAAAATTGGAACTGTGTCAGAATGGAAAAATATTTCTAGGTTTTGTTTGTCTCTTCATTTCTATTCCAGATCCGGTCTCAAATTTTCTAGAAACTAAGTGCAGACCCCCAAAAATAGCATTCTTCAGATCTGCAACATTTCAAGGTTAGTACTTTTCTCCTATCCATTTCAATTAAAGTTATTAATCTTTCTAAATCTATCACACATTCAAACAAATAAAAGGGTATTTAAGATCTTCCTCTTTGCTCTTATTTCCAAATGATTAATTCATTTATGCATTGATCCTTCCTTTTGGGTTAATCAATTTGAATCCTTCATTTGTGTATCTAAGGATAAAAGGAGAGCATCTTATTTACCCCCTACACTAAAAAAATATATCCTTTAAATGTAAGATAACATAATCTCATATTTAACACCAATATTTCTTATCTTACACCTCTATGTCTCAAGTTTACTTTTGTCTGTATCTACATCCATTTTCTTTGACTTTTCATTTGTGTGATCAGTTGTGTTATCTTTTAATACCTCTTCTTTCTCCTTCTCATCAAGAAAATAATCTTATTCTACCATAGTCATCTTGATGTTTGGTACTGCTGGTATCTCTTCCTCACCATTATTGATGAATGAAAGTGTAATTTTACACTAGAGATAAACACATCTAGTTCTTCATTAGTGCTAAACTGGATTTTTGCTGATGTTATTTTTTTTGCGCATGTCTTTGTTATGAAATGTTGTCTTTTGAACTTTATTTTGAACTTTCAAAAGTTCAAATCTAGCTTGGGCATCTTGCATTGTCACGACTTCATCCCAGCTAGTTTTTCCTTTAGGTGGTTTCTCCTCATTTTGATCTTTCGAAGTTCAAATTCAAAAGTATAAAATATACAAGTGCAAGTGGAAGGTAAGTCCTTGTTATCAATTTAAGAATTCATCGTGTCTTTGGTCAAGTCTATTTATCTCAATTTGAACTTTCGATTTGAACTTTCAAAGTTCCATTTCAAAAGTTCAAATTCAAATATTTTTGTTTCCAGACTTGCAGCTGATTTCATGAAGGAAAAAGGTAATGTTGGTATGGACAGAGTGTAAGCTGGGAGATTCCAAATTTTTGAAAATAGTATTTTTTCAGGAAACTTAATCATTATTTTGTGAGGTTAAGGGGTGTGAAATGATAGTTAATTAATAGTATATCAGACTGATGTCACTTCACTATTATTTTTATCCTTCACAAAAAAGAAACGTCAATTTTGTCAATTTGAGCATGAAAACAAATAGGTAACTATTTTCATAAAATATGCTAGAGGCAAGGGATCTCCTTGGTCATAAAAATCTAATAGGTTTTTTTCTTAATTAGTAATAGTATTTATCGCACATAGCATCCTGACCCACCATGCAAAATGGTTTCTCGAGGTTCAGGACCTCTGCGTGCTTTTCTTCCTCAGTCTTCAAAGGGTATTCTCCCCATGGGGAAAATATCTTCTTCTTTTTTTTGACATGGGAGACTAGATCCAAGGAGGCCTCTATTCCTCCTCTTGGAAGGTCCCATTCAACTATTCAAGATCGTGTCTGACTTCATTCTTAGTGGAAAAATTTGAGCGACAATTCTCCTTTTTTTGACAAAACTAAATATGCCTACAACAATAGGGGAAGGTTCCATGGATAAAAATATGTAGATAAATTGATATCTAGGCCAATCCTGGCCTCTTTGAAGTATCACTCAAACTATAATGCTGAACTGATAGATGATAACCCTAATCAATGGGTGAAGATTAAAACAAAGAAGAGATCGGTTTCGGGCAACTTTTTGCACCCAAAAAGGAAAAAAATATTTTGATATACCCCTATATAACACCTTTAATGCACTTTATTGGGATCTACCTAGTGTACCTTCCTTTCTCGATCCTTCGATTTTACCCTGCAAAAATCTGGGACTATCGCAAAAGACTCACATTGCCAACATCCAAAGTTGACATTCTCTGACTTGTCAGACATGCGCTGAAAGATGTGAAAGAGGTTTGTCACCCTCCAAAAAAGAAAAAAATAATAAATTTGATATAACAAAGGATGCTACAAATATTATTCAGATTAAATCAGGAAAGATTGAGAATATTAAAATACTATTCAAAAAAGTCACTATTTTTGCTCGGTGGTATGGTTATGGCACATCGATTAGTGAAATTGCTGACTGGTTTGAAAAGAAATATGAAGGACAGGTAAGTACTACTCTTCTCTCAGATGGATTTTTCCTTGTAAAATGCAAAAGTATATAATTAAAGGATAAATTTCTTAATTCAGAAAATCCTAGTTTCAAAAATTACAATTTTACCTTTATTGATTGGATCCCAAAATTTGATCCAAACAAATTAAATTTTTTTAAAGTTGATAAGGCTATTATTTTTCCAAACACTTGTAATTCCCCACCAGGGAACCCAAGAGAGATTAACCTAAACATGTCACTATGTGTGATGAATAATTTTTTTTTTTAAGTTAACATAAAGAAACATACAGTCATGCGGAAGCGATTACCATTTATACACATGTCTTACACTCACATAGATTACAGGACTCAAGGGTCCCATAACGTTGAATTACTTAAAGCAAAACACAACTAACAATATAACAAAAGATTTGATCTGATTAAACATAACAAGTACAACTTACATAACCATAATTACAATCCTCATGGATAACCATGAAACTACCATAAACTCACATCCACTGAACATGTCGCAGGGTATGTAGTAATCACACTAAACCACTTACTATTACAATTTCCAGATTAGGTATCACATGCGATACACTAATACAAGATTACAATAATCAAATACATGAATAATGATGAAGGTACATCAAGAGCTCATCCGCAAAGAACCATCAAGCACCT
>MU224393.1:3757479-3767802 GCA_018584345.1 Thuja plicata
TTAGGACGATTAGGCTTAGGTTAGGGTTTTGGATCTGTATGTTACCTCCCCTCTTTACCATTAAGATGAATATTTATGGGCACGCTCACTCCTGCCAATTCAGGGAAGACGATGCCCTGTACCTGCACTCCTATCATCAAAGAACACACATGTACATACATAATATAATATCACAGTTAATGATAGGGATCAGTCAAACATGTGGATCTCGCCGAAGCAAGTAACTACGTCTCCGTCCTCTACCACAAGAACACATCAACAAGTACATTCACATATAAGACAACCATACACATGCAAGTATGGGGTACGTACATCATAATCTGAAATCGACAAATAATAATCAATATGATAACATCACCACATCTATCTATGCATAAGGTAAAATCATGACATCATAAAACAAGTATCATCGTCAAATGAAATAATATCTGCCCACATAAAATGTGGCCTAAAAGAATTTGGCCAAACCACTGAAACCGATGCCTAAAAGTACGACATCCTAAACTAAAAAGAAAAACACGAGTGGGTATTACAACACTCATGTTAAATAGATATTCTCATAAATATTTATAAAAATAGGTAATAAGATAGGGAAATATGTAGGTATGGTAGAAACTAATCGACCCCAATCTGACAACATGATTATTATAAATATGGACATTAACACTTGCACTATTAATCCAATTACTATTGAGTGCCTGGAGGATATTTATGTTATTAAACCAGTATTACTATAATCAGATATTATCACAGAAATGGAAGAAAATCCTAATTTGGACATGATTAATGCCTCTCCTCACACTGAGATTAATGTCTCCCCTATTACTAAGAGGGTTGTGTCTCCAGCAAAAGATATTGAAGAAGGGCGAATAGTGGAAGGAAATTTAAAATCCAAGGTCTTAGATGGAGGCATCTTGGTAAAATTTAATGAGAATGAAGGAGGTTTTCATATTGTATCTAAGACAGTTCCTAATTTTATGGAAATATGCAAAGAAAATACCACTAAAACATGTAATAATATCTCAAATTTAGCTCAAAACCAAGATGTGTTGTTGCTACTAATATCAACAGTGTTGAATCTTCAGAGATGGAGGAAGAAGTAAGATTATTGACTAAACATCTATGTGAATTTGTGGTTAATGATCTGATGGATCAATTTATGAATGAAATTTGTGACAAGGAGGAACTCTTGAGATAAAGAGAACTGTTGATCAAAGGTTTTCTGGAGGCTGAGGATGATCGGGATTTAACTGATATTGGTAATCTCTTATTAGACCTTGAGGATAGAGAGGTTAAGGAATAGGAAACACTTGAGATTGTAGATACTCTTCCCAATTTGCAAACCCTAGATTGTGCCAAATCTAATAAGAAAAGGGGAAGGAAGTCAAACTAGGAATTAAGGTTATTGGACGGATGTGCTATGGGCCAAGCTAAACTAACAACCATTTTCAATGCAGGGAAGGGGAAGTTCCTTCCCAAGCTACCATGAATTTCCTAAATTGGAATGTTAGGGGCTTAAATCCCCTAACAAGAAGAAAATTTTAAAGTGCTGCATATCTCAAACCAAAACTGGCATAATTATGCTACAAGAAACCAAATTGGACAACAAAGAAATAACAAAATTTAAAAAAACACTGGGGTTTAGACAGTTCTGGGGAGTTCCAGCTAGATGAGCATCTAGAGGTTTTGGATTCATTTAGGATCCTATAATGATGTCTATCACTGATTTAGAGGATCGCATAAAATGGAGCTATGGAATTGTTAAGAGTCTCCAGACATCGATGTGTTTAGGATCTTCAATGTTTATGGTCGTACCCCCAATCTAGAGAAGGAAAGAGATTTGAAGGAAATTGAAAATAAGTTGGAAGATTGTTTAGGTGAGATATCAATCATTGGAGGAGATTTTAATACAATCACTAAAGCATCAGAGAAATATGGTGGCCTTCAATGACTCCCCCAAGCTATTGAAACCTTTTATAACTGGATTAATAAGAATGGCCTCTTCGAGGTGTGTACTCCAAAGGATGTTTTTACTTGGAATAATAGGAGGAAGGGAATCAATTTTATTGCTGAGAAAATTGATATATTTTTAATTAATGGTAACCTGGTGGACTTACCATTCACTCTATTTGCTGATGTTATACCCATCTCAGGTTTGGATCACTACCTAGTTATACTAAACATAATTAAAGAGGGTAAACCGGACAACTGGCCTTTCAAATTTGAACAAATGTGGCTTAAGAAAGTAGGTTTTTTGGAGATGATAGAAAAATGGTGGAAGGAAATTGAGGTATCCAGATTGAAGGTTTATCAGGTGGTAAAAAAACTAAAAATTATATTAAAAAAATTAAAAGTATGGAAAGATGATCATTTTGGTAACATTTTTGCTAACAAAAACTCTCTGGAGGAATAACTGGCTAAATTAAATAAGGATGTAATGGTGAAAGGTATGGACGCTTCCCTTTATGAGGAGGAAAAATTCTTGATGAAGGAATATGAAGAGGTATTAGCAAGTGAAGAAATATTTTGGAGACAGAAATCTAGGGAGACGTGGTTGGAAGCTGGGGACAGAAATACCAATTTTTTCCATGATAGTACTAAACACAGGAGAATTGTTAATAGGATCACCTCCATTAAAATTATGAATGTAGAAGTAATTAATGAACCTGAGGGTATATCCAAGGAAGAGAAAAGGTATTTTGAGAACATTTTCAGTAGACAAAGTGAAAGAAATATGGATGTCGAGGATATCATTATTAGAAACATCCCCAAAATTATCACCCCTGAACAGAATAAAATTCTATTAGGAAAAATTACCAAGGAATAAGTGAAGCTAATCTATTTAAAATGAACCCGAACAAATTGCCAAGACCAGACAGTTTCCCAGCATTTTTTTTTTTAGCAGTGCTGGGACTTTATTAGAGATGAGGTGACTGAAGCACTGGAAGGGGTAAGAAATTTAGGAAATATTTTAAGGGAAGTTAACAATACCTTTATCTCCCTCATCCCAAAAAAGGATAAATTTGAGTCCTTTGATGATTTCAAACCTATTGGACTGTGCAATACTTTATATAAACTATTCACTAAAACAATAGCTAGTAGGCTACAAATATTCCTCCCAAACTTGATTAGTGAGGAGAAAATGGGTTTCATCCAAGGTAGATCAATATATGATGGGGTTATCATAGCACAAGAATATCTTCACTATGTCCAAAATAATCATGACCCTAGTATGTTGATAAAATTAGATATTAAAAAAGCCTATGATAGAGTTGACTGGAGTTTTCTGAAAAATATTTGACTGCCTTTGTGTTTGCAAAATAGTGGGTGAATATGATATCATAATGCATCTCTATCCCAAAAAAATTTATTATAGTCAATGGCTCCCCAAAAGGATTATTTGGGATCAATAGAGGACTAAGGAAATGCGATTTGATTTCACCCTTTTTTTATAGTTATGGCAGAAGCTTTAGGACGAGCCATCAATATGGCTAGGCTAGAGGATAGGATCAAAGGAATAAAGATTACTAGTGGGATAGAACCAACAACACATCAACAGTTTGTAGATGACACTATGATTTATGGCCATAGCTCTAAGGAGGAATCAATAGCATACAAAGATATTCTTGGACTATATGATCTTGCTTCTGGACAATAAATCAATCCCGAAAAGATAAAAAAAAAAATCTTTAATACTCCTCCCGCAATAGAAATGGAGATCTATAAAATCCTTAACTTAAAATCAGGGAGTCTCCCCTGCAAATATTTAGGACTTCCCTTGGAAAAATAATTTAGAACAATGAAATTATTGAAAAACATCACGGATAAAATCAATAACAAGATGGCTACATGGAATGGAAAATTGCTTTCTTCCACAGGTAGAGCGACTAAGGTTCGGTCTGTTATGTCTTCTCAACCCATTTTTTAAATGGCTTTCATTGATCATCCAAGAAAAAATAGGGAAGAAATTAACAAAATTCTAAGGACTTTCTTCTGGCAAGGTACAGGGGACAAGAAAAAATTATCTCTTCTTGCCTGGGATAAGGTGTGTCGACCAAAAGAGGAAGGGGGTGCTGGAATAAAAGATATAAAACTACAGAGTAAAGCCCTAGGTGTAAAACTTGTATGGATAATGTACAAAAATCCTCATCTTAAGTGAGTAAAGATACTTACAGTGGAATATCTCTCCAATAAGGAACCCATCAATATTTTCAGAGAATTGTCTCCCCCTAAAGGCTCTAAAATATGGAACTTTATGTTGGACTATAGATACATCATCCAAGATAAACTAACTTGGAATCTTGGGAAAGGGGAGGAGGCCCTATTATGACAAGATTCTTGGGGTGGCTATAATGCTATGGATCATAATAAAAACCTTGTGAATGCCTGCAGGTTTCTATCAGTTAAATTAGGTAAGAAATTGAAGGGCTATGTTACCTTCACAAATGAGGGAATGGGATGACAATGGAAGAACGGGGGAGATCTTGGTCTTCCCCCAAATGATATTGATGCTTTAAATAGATGTTTGGAAGGTAGGAAGACAAATTTAAACCTTAAAAAGGATTTTCTATTTTGGGATGGAACTAAGAGAGGAGATTATTCAGACAAGGAAGGTTACAACTTGTTAAGATCATGACTTGTCAATAACTCTGACTCCCCTCCGACAACTTTATGTTGGCATAAAGATTGTCTCCCTAAGGATGGTTTCTTCTTTTGGCTGCTATGGCATAAGAAGATTTGAACAGCAGAAAAATTTGTAAAGATGGGCTATCATGGACCTAGAAGATTCTCTTTACGTGAAAATGATGAGGATTCTATTGATCATCTACTTCTCAGATGTCCATACTCAACTCAATGCTAGATATGGGTATGCTCTCAACTTGGATGGGTATTAGTGCTTCCAAACAATATAACTGATTTACTTAACTCTTGGCCCTTCCTTAGAAAAGGGAGCTTTTATGGATCACTATGGATTACTGCCCCTTCAATAATTTAATGGGAAATATGAAAAGAACAAAATAGGAGGATCTTTCAGGACAATAACCTAGATATAGGCCAACTTATTAATAAAATTGAAACCTCTATTATAGAATTAAAAAATAATCATAACATGAACAAGGTTAAAAAGGAAATTAATATAACACATTGGGATGAGAAAAAGAGAGGGAAGTGGCATGGTCTTGTTATCCCTCCTTTTATTCATAATGTAGGTACAATAAAAAAATAGAGGAGACATGAATGTAAATGGACACCACCTAATGAAGGTTGGCTTAAATTAAACTTTGATGGTTCTTCTAGAGGTAACATAGGCTTCTATGGCATAGGGTGTTCCATTCACAATTAGGAAGGTAAGGAGGTGGCAAAATTAGCTAAATACATAAGAAAGGAGACTAATAATGGGGCATAATTACATGCTCTCGTAGAAGGACTATTACTATGTAGACATTTAGGATGCAACAAATTAGAAATTGAAGGTGAATCAACTATTATCATCAATAGATTGAGAAAAGGTTCTCTCCTTGACTAGAGATTAGATGCTATGTTGGTCAGAGCCAGTACTCTTTGTCGGTATTTTGATAAATGAATAATTAACCATATTTATAGAGAAGGGAATAAAAGAGTGGATGAACTAGATAATAAAGGAATAGAAGATTTTCTCAGTAAATAGTCATGTTCCACCAAAATTTAAAATGAACCATTTCATTAAGCAAGTAATATAACATGTAAAATACCTTAATCAGACTCATTTTCCCTTCATTAAGAATGCAGAGTAATCTTTTCATCTAATTACAATCATAGTCTAAAATAGGAGTGACAAGCCCTTTGTCTTCTTTAGAAAATTTAAAACATTATAGTATATAGGAGTTAAGAGACAAGGATTGTAAAACAAAAAAAACAAAGCTAGTACTTATTTTTTTAAGCTCAAGAAGTCTCTTCGTGAGTCTCACCTTCTTCTCCAGTCTACACTCTTTTGAGATATTGATCCATGGCAGAGATTACTTGTGTCATGTTTTCATCCTTTGGGATGATCACTTGATCATTCCTTACTCTCCATATGAGATGTTCATCCTTTATCTACTTGATTTGCTGGGAGATATCCTGGACATCATGGGTGGTTGTTGCAATATGCACATCAAGAGCCATTAGTTTGGTGATACTCCCACTCTGATAATCTACAGGTCTGATAATGTTGTTTATATTGAGCCGATATCTATTCTTTATACCCTCAACATCAATTATATCATCACAAGTGCCATCATGAGAACTGCATCCCATCTCATAAAAATAATTCTCCATATGTGTAATGCCTGCCAGAAGGGTTTTAGCCATGTCATCTAGCTATTCATGGAGTTCTGTTATAGTGTCCCTCTTGAAAGAAATGGAATAATTCCACCTCTGAAGAGGCGCATATTCTGTCTCTATCACCTTTTTGGCAATGACATCCTCTATCTTCATCTTCATCAACTCCTCTAATGATAACTATAGACCCTCTACTATTCTCTTCTCTTCCATGAGAAGTTGAATATCATTCCTCACTGCATCCTTTAGATGTACATAGACCTTATAATATTACCCAAGACACTCAATTAGAGGGATCCCCTTAGCCTTTAGATCTTGTATCTAATCCATGCCTATTTTTCCCAAATGGCGATCGTCATGTACCTCTTCAATTACCTCCTAACCTATATATGACAAAGGATCAAATGTCTCATTGGATGGTTGGCCAGGCTATAAAGAAAAAGGGGTTAATGTTGTTCTGATATATTCTATAAGATGAGCTAAAGTAGACTTGAGCTTTGCCTTGTCCCCCTTTAGGTTGTCCAATCTCTCCCTTACCTCTTGATGTCTAAACTCCCACATATCTACTGAACTATCATGATGAGAGGGACCTATATAAATCTTACTCACCTCATAATCAGATAATTATATAGGTGAGGCATCTTCCTGTGTTTTTTCTTGGGCAATCTCCAATTGGACATTCCTTGTCCCAGGATCCTTCTCCAGTGTAGACAAAATATGGCCTTTCTTTTTTCCCTTTGTCACTATTGGGCCCCTCATGATCTAAGTGATTAAGTCACTTGGAGGCATTTTTTCCTCTTCCCTTTTCCTCTTTTTTTTTATTGTCTTCTCTATCCAAGATGGGGTGGATAGAACCCCCAACACACTGGCCAAACTCTCTATATCAAATAACCTCCTCTCTATGGGTGGATTTTGCATGGTTGAGGAAAGGGTAGAGAATCAATGTACCTTGTGGGGGAAGGGGATTAGTCACTCCTTATGTGTATCCCTCTGCATCCTTGTTGACTTTTCCCCTATGATTTTCTCCTGGGGTTTCTCATATGTTTCTCATTGAGAAACCCTTTCATACTCTCCTTCTTCTCCTGGGTGGGATCCTTCATGTGTGTCAATATTGATTACTAGCAATGGCCCACTTCTGCATGTCAATGTCAACATATGGAATTTCTCTCATGGTTGATCATCTCCACTGACTGTCTGTTTCTCACTGGGATTTGGTGACCCATTTTTGGATGCTCTATAGGTGGTTACAGGTGGACTCTGAGTTGGGGTGGGAATGGATTTGGTGGTGCTTGTTCCCCACTTTCCTGTCTATTTCCATCTCACCCACTCCATTTTTTGTTAAAGGATGAGCGCCATCCTTTGGTTGAGATCATCCAGTTTTGGCCCATCAAATTTGATGGGCTTTAGAGGTGTTCCCTTTATCCTTCCCACATATTAAGGAAAAAGTATATCTATCCCATCTTCTGTAACCCCCTCCACATCAATATTTACTCAATAGAGTATTATCTGATCTACTGTGAGCCGTGACCATGACCGTTTCCTCATGTCGTAATCATCCATGCTATTCGCCTAGTAGTCCTCCAGGGTGGGGTTATGGTGGAAGGATCATCCAAGCTACGAATTCTCCTTGACAAAATTTATAGGATCAAAGTGTGTTTGAAGCATGTTGTAGTGTTCAAATGAATACTTGGCTTTGGCACACTTAACTAGGTTATGGTCATTGGAACTAGAGGAGTAGGTATAAGGACCAAATATTATGGAAAATAATATCCCCACCTTATGTCACTCAACACACCTGGTATTTACCTCCAAGATCTACATACAAAGCTCTACCAGGATGACTTTATCATTTGGATATTTGGGTAAATTACACGGATAATTGTCAAATGCCCCAATCCTAAAATAAGTAAATGTTGGAAATTGAGTAAAGTGGCTTCCATAGGTAGTTACAATGATGTAGCTTCTGGGGACATTCTCCACTCAAGGCATCCCTATAGCTCCCTACAAAATTTCATGATGAATGAATAATTTACCCATCGAAAACTCCTGTAACTATTATGCATTTTGACATGCATAGTAATCATAAACCTGTATATCCTCCTCACAATAGTCTAAACTTGGAAGGTCAGGCTAGCTATATACACAAGCTAAGGCATATTTTATATAGGAAGACATATAAAAGGTAGACATACATTTAGAAATATTGAGCATTTTGGTTAATCTATCACTTAGAAGCTGAGCCCAATCAATATATCTTCTCTCAGCATTAATGGTCTAAATGATGAAAAACCACCACTCCTCAAAATTTAGGGCACTCTCATTTCCCCATAGGCAATGTAGCAGCACTAGGATATCCATGGTCTCTCTTTTCATATTGGTCCCATATAATGTCTTTGGGAGTTTGGAGCTAGGGTCTCTCTTGGTTCTAAACCAATCGGCTGATATATCACCTCTCCAGCTAGATTTATTCTCATTAAAATATGAGGTGGAAATTGAAAAATCCCAATCAGTATACTCTTCTCAGGTTGGAAGGCCAAAAAAATTATGCATTGACTGTCTATCTAAGGTAACAACAACCTCATCGTTTGAATTCCTTATCCGTCAAATTTTAGGGTTGAATCATGCAATGCACTCCATTATTAGTTTGGGAGCTTGGATGGTGAGTGGAAACCCTGGTCCTTGGATTAACCCAGTCTGAACCAACTTCTAAGTAATGGGATGCAAAGGTGGGATATGCACTCACTCGTACAAATCTTCTAAGTCATAAAAACTCAACTTGGTATCACTAATATCTTTCTAATCACTACTTGCAGTGTTCAGATGATCATAGCCATGATAGTCCAGGGCCATTTTTATATAGCTGAATCTTTTATGTTTCATAGTTTCTTTCTACAAATGAACTATTGATCTCTAAGTTTATGAGATGTAACTGATTAAATATTTGAAGATGTTAAGTTGATAGTCATGCAAGACATTAAATCAGTTAATGTATTGTATTTTCATTAATGTCAACCTAATATAATCTATATGATCATATAAATAATTCCAAAGACTTCAGAAAACCAAAGGAACCAAGGATATGCTATAATTAATGCATACAAATCAAGTATTCACTAGGTGACAGACAACACCAACGGAGTGCACCCGATGGACAGAGAAAAAGAACAAAGTCACAGTGATACCCGACAAGGAAATGCACAACACTACCGACAAACAAAGTCACAATGTTTCCCGACGAGAAAAGTATAGAGTAACCCGACGGAAGAAAATATAGTGTTTCCTCATGGATGGAGATCACAAAGCTAACTAGAGTCTCACTGATGGAATAGTTAGTTGTCACTGATGACTAACTGCAGTGGTGACCGATAGAACAGAGAGTTTAGAAAATGGCAAAATATCTAGCTGGCAGAGCTAAATATAGACTTAACTGGTTGTCTACTTTTTTTTATTCAACCAGAGATAAGTGTTTGATTTAAAGATGATTTGTATAGTTGGAAAAAATATATCTACAAGACAAATCAGGAGTTATGCTTTAAATCTAATTGGCTGGATTTTTTTTCACTCCAAGACTCAAGAATCAAGAAACAATGAATATTATGTCTATATAAGAGATAATCTTAATTGATTTATGAATGGGATTAAGGGGAGTGAATAAAATGAGGATTCTGAAGAGAAAATAATGAAGAACAACTTCATGCAGTGCTGATCAAACAAGCTGAAGGAGAGCTAAGGAATTCTGTAGACAATCGATGAACAGTGAGCACCACATCACAGAGTAGAAAGTATGGAGCACAAGGATTAATTAATACATTAGTTAGAGAGGTAATGTACTTAAATAGATCTGAAAATCTGCAATTCAAAGTTGCAATATGAACAGGTCATAGTGTTTTAGTTTCACCATTGAAGCATCAAGTCTCTTAACCGAGCAGGACTTAACAATCTTCTATATATTGAGGTACATCTCAAGGAGTGCCAAAAAGGTTGATTCATGAAAGTAGCATTGGATATGCCCGATGCCTATTG
>MU224393.1:3781765-3816662 GCA_018584345.1 Thuja plicata
AAAAGGAATTTCTTCAATTGGATGCACTGGTCAAAAATTATAACATGTCAAAATGGGCTTATTCAGATTTCTAGGCAGGACAAAAATGCAGATAGTTCTGAGCAACCAACTTTGGGAAGTATGAAAGATTATTAAACGGATTCGGATTGACCTGAGGTTTAAAACATAAGCTCTTTGATATGCATGCTAAACATTCCCAAAGTGGCGAACTATGAAACTCAACAGGGTGTAAGATACTCAGAGGCAAAGTAGGCTCCGGACAGCAAATTGACACTTAGCAAAGATGCAGAATTGGGTGACCCCCTCAAAATGACTACTGCCTAAACATGTCAGAACTGGAACTCAGGAGCTGGGATCCACTGCATACATCAAATGAAAGGCATTAAAGCCTCTTCCAAATTTGTATCTCATAAAAATCATTCGGACACCTTTTTCAATCACTCCAACTGAGTCCTATTACACCATTTTCAAAGGTACTGACATTGCTTATCTAAAAAATTTTAACATGGTCACTCCAAATTTGTTCCAAATTTAGGAGTACCAACACTATCCATAAAAGACAAGTTCCACTTTTCACGGGCCATTATGACTGACTTTACTGAGCACCAATAACGTAAAACTGACCACTAGTCTAAATTAACCGACAGTGTTAACTGACACAGTGTTAACTGACACACTGTTAACCAACACAATGTTAACCGACACAGTGTTAACTGGCACAGTGTTAACCGACATAGTGTTAACCGACAGTGTTAACTGACACAGTGTTAACCAACAATGTTAACCAAAAATCAGGAAACCAACTAAGAAACCTAGCTAGACATGGATTGACCTATTCATATCCATCTTAGGGAAAACAAATGACCTTCTAAGGTCCACACAAACTCTCCTGACTTGGCTAGAGTCAGTACATGCTAGAAATAAAGAGCTAAGGGTTCGAGCTAGGTGTGCTCCTGCACCATACTCCCCCAAACAAAAGAAAGGTTAATCCATCCTTGGATTGAGCATGTTTGGATCAATGCCCAACCTCTTGAAGTCTATTTCTCTAATCCAAGTAGCATCAACATCCTCTTTTTCATGTCATTTTACAAGTTTCTTCATGTAGTCTTTGTTCCTAGTCTTCTTGCAGATCCTTGAGTCTAGTATCTTTTCAGCTATCATAGATGGAGTAGGGGATAATTTCAGATCTTTTACCTCTTGAAGGTTCTGATCAGCATCTTGAATTGGTCCTTTGTATGCTATCAAATCTGCAATGTTGAAAATTGGTGACAACCCAATGTCTTCGGGAAGCTCCACCTTGTATGCATTGTTTCCATACTTTGCAAGTATCTTACATGGACCTAGCCTCTTCATTTGTAGCTTGTGAGGAACACTATTTTGCAGCCTATGTTTGTTCAAGTGTACCATCACAAAGTCTCCAATCTGAAACTGAACATCCCTCTTTGTTGCATCCACCTTTTGCTTTACCTTTTCAACATTTTCAATCAAATTGTTTCTCACACTTTCATGGACTTCTCTCATTGAATGAGAAAATTCCTCAACATATCCACTACCATGCATTCCTTCCTTCAATTCTCTAAGCTCAAAAATTCCTCTTGGGTGAAAGCCATAAACTATTTCAAAAGGACTCTTACCAGTTGATCTATTCATTGTATCATTATATGCATATTCAACTTGTCCAATGAGTTGGTCCCATGTTTGACCATACTCCTTTGTGAGGCTTCTCAACAAGTTACCAAGACTCCTATTTACTACCTCTGTTTGGTCATCTGTCTGTGGATGGTAGGCAGATCCAAAAGACAAGTTAGTGCCAAGCTTTTGCCATAAGGTCTTCCAAAAATGGCTCATGAATTTGTTGTCTCTATCTGAAACAATACTGAGTGGGAGTCCATGTATCCTCACCACTCCACTGAAAAACAATTGAGCAATGTTACAAGTATCATGAATAGTCTTGCAAGGTATAAAATGTGCCATCTTGCTAAATCTGTCTACAACAACAAAAAAACTGTCATATCCCTGCCTTGTTCTTGGAAAACCAACTACAAAATCCATGATTATGCATTCCCACGGTCTGGTTGGGATTGGAAGTGGCTGATAAAGACCTGCATTGGAAGATGTTCCCTTTTCTTTTTGACACACTACACAACTCTCAACATACTATCTAACATCTCTATTCATTCTAGGCCAAAAATATAACCTAGTGACTAGCTCTTGAGTCTTGCTTACTCCAAAATGACCACTAAGTGCTCCATTATAGTTTTCTTGGATCAAATTCTCTCTCATAGAACCTTTAGGAACATAAAGCTGACCTGCTTTAAACAATAAATCATTCTGAAAAGTATATTCTGAAAACTCACCATGAAATTTGTTTTTAAACTCCTTGCATACCTTGTAGATTTGGGAAACATCTTCATCTTCAGCATATAGGTCTTTGAAGATATCAATACCTATGCTTTGTAGCTGAACTTCTTGGACTGTGAAGAGCCTTCTACTCAATGCATCAGCAACCTTATTTTGTACTCCCTTTTTATGCTTGATATTGAAAGTGTAGGCTTGTAGATACTCCACCCACTTCATGTGTTTTCTGCTGAGCTTGTCTTGAGAGTTAAGGAAGTTGAGAGCTTGGTTATTAGTATATACTATGAAATCCTTTGGCAGCAAGTAGTGCCTCCACTTCTTGAGTGCTTGGACTAGAGAATACAACTCTAAGTCATAAGAAGAGTACTTCTTTGCATCATTTATCTTCTCACTATGGAAAGCTACTGGTCTTCCTTCTTGGCTTATGATAGCCCCAATGGTCACATTACTTGCATCACATTCTACTGTAAAAATCTTATCAAAGCTTGAAAGAACTAGAGTAGGCAACTCTGCTATCTTCTACTTGAGTGTTTCAAACCCTTTCTCAGCTTGTGGTGTCCATTGAAACTTTGTCTTCATCCCACATCTAATGGTGTCTAACATAGGTGCACAAATCCCACTAAAATGTCTAATGAACTTTCTATAATACTGAGCTAAACCATGGAAACTTCTCACCTTAGTGGCAGCCTTGTGAGTAGGCCAACTTAGAATGGCATCCACCTTTTCTTGGTCCATTTTGAGGTTACCCTATGACAAAAAAAAATTGAGATATACAAGCTCCTTCTTCATGAAGTCACACTTCTCCAAATTGATCATTAGATTTTCATCATGCAATTTCTTGAAAACAATTTTCAAATGTCTAATTTGCTCCTTCTTAGTTTTTCTGAAAACTAAAATGTCATCTAGGTAGACAACAACAAATTTACCAATGCATTCTACCAATACCTCATTCATAAGCCTCATAAAAGTTGAGGGAGCATTAGACAAACCAAATGGCATTACAAGCCATTCATACAAACCTTCTGTAGTTTTGAAGGTTTTCTTCCATTCATCTCCTTCATTAATTCTGATTTGGTGGTAACCACTCTTAAGATCAATCTTGCTAAAGTACTTTGCCTCCCCTAAACAATCCATTAGGTCTTCAATTCTAGGTATTAGAAACCTATACCTAATTGTGATTCTATTTATGGCTCTAGAATCAATACAAAGTCTTCAAGCTCCTCCTTTCTTAGGTGCTAAAACAATAGGGACTACACATGGGTTTATGCTCTTTCTAATAAGGCCTTGGTCTAATAACTCTTTGATTTGTTTGGCTATTTCCTCATTTTGTTGAGGGGTCATCTTATAGGCAACTTTATTGGGAAAGGTAGCTCCTAGTATGAAGTCATTCTTGTGGGTAACAAGTATCTTAGGAGTTAGGGGAGTGGGTTGGCCATCATTCACAATATCCTTATACTCTTCAAGTATTTCTTTTACCTCATTTGGTATCTCTGATTTCTTGACAACAACTTCATCTTTTGGCTTCAATAATAAAGCAAAACTAACTCCTTCTCCTTCTTCTAGAGTCTTCAAGAACTCCTTCTCACCAACCATGAGCACACTTGATGTTTTCACCTCTCCTTCTTCTATTAGTGAGTGAATTTTGAAAGTCACCCCATCTTTCTTGAATGAATATATATTCTTGGTTCCATCATGCACGGCTTGGCTATCAAATTGCCATGGCCTTCCAAGTAGAAGGTGGCATGCATCCATGGGAAGAATGTCACATAGAACTCTATCTTTATACTTTCCAATGGTGAATTCTACCCATGCTTGTTCTCCTACAAACACATGCTATCCTTTGTTGAGCCATGTAACCTTGTATGGATTGTCATGTGGAATCATTTTCAAATTTAACTTGGTGACTGCCTCTTCACTAATGATATTATCAGTTGAGCTTGAATCAATAATGACTCTACACACCTTTCATGTAATCTTGCACTTCACTCTAAAGAGTGCTCTCCTTTGGCTTGGTTCTTCTTTGCTTGGCTCTTTGGTTAAGGTCCTCCTTATCATGAGGTTCTCACCTTCTTCTGATTCTAATGGTACCTCAGATGGCTTGCTGCTGCAACTTGATTCTTCTTGGACGTAGTTAACTCCTTTTCCACCTCCTTGAGAAGTAGAACCTTTTTCAGGACACTGATATGTAGGATGTCCAAATTGCTGACAGTTGTAACACTTCATTGAAGAGAAGTAAGATCCTCTTCCTTAGTTATTAGTTCTTCCTCTTGAACTACTATTTGAACCTCTCCCATAGTTATAACCACCTCTTGTGTGACTAGATTCTCCTTAATTCTCAGTGAGTTTGGACTCATTCTAATTTCTTCCTCCATATCCTCCTCTATGACCTCTAATGTATCTTCCTCTTCCTCTGCTATTTGAATCTTGCTTCTTATTGAATTTTTCCTCCACTTTGAGGGCTAGCTAGTAACATTGGTGTACATTCTTGGGGTTTAAGAGACTAATTTCCTCTTGGATACTCCACTTGAGACCATTCAAGTACCTAGCCACTTTCAGGCTTTCTTCTTCCATCACATGCGACCTTAAGCATAGTTTGTGAAATTCTTTGGTGTAGGAAATAACTTCTAAATATTTTTGTCTCAGATTCTATCTCTTTTTGTGCAACTACACTTCATAATCATCAGGAAGGTAAGTTTCCTTCATCTTGGCCACCATACCTTGCCAACTAGTTATGGGGTTTTTTCCTTCTTTTGCCCTCTAATCTTGGACAAAATTCCACCAAGTGAGAGCAGTTCCTCTCAACCTTGTCTTGGCTATTCTTACTTTCTGAGCTTTGGTCACATTATCACAGTCAAAGTGATTTTCAAGACTTTCTATCCATTCCATGATTAATTCTAGTTCCATCTTGCCACTAAATAGAGGCACGCCTTCTAAGGACTTACCAGTCATTGCCTTCAATGCTTTCAAGAATGGCTCTTCTTGAAGAATAGGGTCTGGATCTGGAATAATGTCTTCCTCTACCACTGCTTTACCCTTTCCATCATCTTCTCTCATCCATTCACTAACTATTGCAGTCCTAAGCTACACTTCTTCCAACTTAGTCGCCATTTCAGCTAACTTTTCCTTCAGGAGTCTATTCTCCTCCTTTTTCTCTTCCACATCTTTTGTGAGTTCCGCATTGGTCACCATCTTGGATGAGTTGAAAGATGTTTCTACAGATAACATCCAAACAACACACACCCAAATATTTTAGGGCTCTGATACCAATCTGACATGGACAGGAGTCTTGTTGCTGCTATAGAACCAACTTGGCTCTGTTCTGAGATCTTTTTCCTGGATCTCTTAGGGTTTTTACAACCCTAAATTGAGGTAAGTCACTCTCAACTTCACCTCCTCTTCAAGACTCAGTCCCCATTGAAATGATTTTCATCTTCTTCTTGCTGAACCTACACAAATAGATTCATTTTTCTCACTCAATCAATGTTCTCAGAACATTGCTTTCATTCTCTTCCCTAGCCAGACTATTACCAAGCTTGCCTAGGGTAAGATCTCCAGACTCTTTATTGTTTCTTCTCCTACAGAAAACAAAAAGGAAACTATGTACAAGGGCTCCTCTCGAGTTCCATCCCAACACATGACTCTCACCATGGATTCAGGAATCTAGAGGGGCCATTGATGCTTACAACCCAGAACGGGTGAAGAACTAAAAACTTACAAAATAGGAAATAAAGTAACTAATCTACTTTCATGCAAAATGAACAAATAAGGTTGGTATCCACTAAACACACTATCTGCAACTTCTCATTACTAGAAACAAAACAAAATAGTACAATAATCTGCAACTCTATGATTTCCTGTAGCTTCTCTTCTTTTTCAGTCTCTACTCTCTCTACATCTCTAAAATGAAGGCTTGGGATGTTATTAATAACCATCCTCTCATTGAAACGACCCTGACTACCCACAAATTTGCAAGCATCTCTTCAGGAACCGTTACAAATGACCATACTATCCATAAAAGACATGATCCACTTTTCATGGGTCGTTACGACTGACTTTATTGAGCACCAGTAACGTAAAACCGACCACCAGTCTAAATTAACCGACAATGTTAACCCACACAATGTTAACCGACACAATGTTAACCGACACAGTGTTAACCGACACAGTGTTAACTGACACAGTGTTAACTGGCATAGTGTTAACCGACATAGTGTTAACTAACACAGTGTTAACTGACACAGTACTAACTGATAGTGTTAACTGACACAGTATTAACTGATAGTGTTAACTGACACAGTGTTAACTGACATAGTGTTAACCGAAAATTAGGAAACCAACTAAGAAACCTAGCTAGACATGGATTGACCTATTCATATGCATCTTAGGGAAAAAAAATGACCTTCTAAGGTCCACACAAACTCTCCTGACTTGGCTAGAGTCAGTACATGCCCAAAATAAAGAGCTAAGGGTTCAAGCTAGGTGTGCTCCTACACCATACATGCAATTATTTGATCAGCCAATTATGAGGGCATGATCCATCTTTTTTTTCTATTTTTCCAATTGCTCTTTCAATTCTGCAATCTCATCTCCTTGCTCTGTTATGACTTTCTTCAGTTTCTTTTTCTCTTCTCCCCATAAAGTTGTTGTTAAAACATACTTGTTATGTAATTCAAAGAGAAGCGTTTGCAAGGTGATTGGGCTACAATACTCTATCTAGTTTCTTTGCTTCCTCTATTCCTTACATGACTATTCTAAGAGACTTATTAACCAAGTTCTATTGTAGGGTACTAAGGAAGTTTATGTTTAGGCTGACTAATGGGTTACTGAGGCACTCTCCTCATTTCTGCCTAGAATATCCGATGGATTTCCTGGGAACTATTTTGGTAAACATCAGGTTCAGCTTTATAAGTTTCTATTGAATGCGGAGGAAAGTCTGGAACTATAGACTGATTTGGGGAGTCATCTGGAATGATTTCTACATTGGATTGTTCATCAAATTGCAAAGGAGAAGTAGGTTGGCTCTCTAAGGACACTCTAGGGAGTTGTCTTCTCATTCTAGGGCTTCTTCGCATAGGGGTTTCCTCAATCACTATAGCCTTTTTCTTAATAGCCTTCTTTGGCTTCTCTGCTATAGGAGTAGCTGCTGCTGGAACCAACTTCATTTTCTTCCCCTTTGAAGAGGTAGGGGTTTGTGGTTTGGCTGCAGGAATGGAATTTTATCCCTCTAATTTTTTGTTTTCCTTTGGTTCGGAAAGAAGTGGGTACATTTCTCTGATGAGCAGGTAAAGGCATACTTTCTTGCAAATTTTTAGTTTCTGCCCCCTCGGTGTCTTTCTCATCGGCTGGGTCAATTGGTATTGGATCATCATTACCAAATTGTACATTAGGGTTAACCTGTGGTTGTAGGGTTTTATGCTGGAAAAACTCCAGCCATGCCATGGGAGAGGCATCCCTAAGAGATATTTCTATTAATAATTTAATTAGGGCATGGTGGGTGACAGAATTGACATTTCCTTTTTGGGTCTCCTTAGCACTAATGCATAGCATATTGTACAAGAAATTTGGGACATTTACTGGTAGATTATGCCTTACATAACTCAGTAATTTGAAATGATGTGCGTGTAAATTGGAAAATCTCCCTTCACATGTAAAATTCCTGATAATATGCATAGCCAACTCATTATATGGCGGAGGGATAGACATTCTTTTGCACCCTTGTTTGTTAATTTCCAGTTGAGGGTCGCCTGGTAGGGTGAACTGGGCCCTAGCTGATATAGCATAATGAACATTAGGGTAGTGCTCTCCAACCATTGGTTATCTAGTAAATTCTTCTATCCACTCCTCTATTGTGACCATTGTCAATCCCCATACAGTTGCTTTCCCTTCTTCGAATGTACTTGCAAATTCAGCTGCTGAGTCCTCATCAAATTCTATTAGCTTTAAAAAATACCCTAACCAGCCACATGCATTAAACCTTCTTACCACTTCAATATCTGAAAGTAACACACCATGCACTACCATCTCATGTCTCTGTAATTATCCTCCCATCTATGCTTGCCGATTTCCAATTTGTCTGCTCTCTAGTAGATAAATGCCTTGTTCCTTAAATTTCAGACTACTCATTTTTGAAAAACTATGGGTTTCCTTCTAAATTCCTCTGTTATCCTCAGTATGAACAATGGTGATGTATTTTAACAAGAGAAATTATAGTTCTTACTGTGAGTTTCCACATAAATTAATTTTAAGTCACATCAAGTCTGACAATTAGAGATAATTTGGGAATAAAGGTATGACAGTTGTGCGATGTAGTAATGGACTTTAATGAGACAAAGGTGAAGTACAGATTTGAGGTGACATAAAATATTACAGGAGTAAATAGAAATGACATTTTAGGAACTAATACGCTTCTCTCCCCCCTATGAAACATTGACAAGTGTCCACACTTGATATACTTGGCATGAGGAATGGAACTAGCTTAATGTTGTAATGATATATTTATTGCAGTACTAGATATAATCATCGAAATCTATGCGCTAAAAATGGAAATTTTTTGAAAAGCTTGTACCTTTCATTTGATCTTCACACATGCTAGATAAAGGTGGTGAGTAGAATGAAAGTGATGGTGGCTTACGTCAGTGTACTTGGCTCTTATTGAAAGCAAAGAAAGGAAAAGTTTGATGACGTGGAAGGTGGGTGGGTGGAAGATAGAGAAATGAGATGAGTTGGAAAGAAGAAGTGGAAAGTGAATGGAGGAATTAACTTCATGTAAAAATGAATTTTTTATTATAGACATGCTCGATGGAATTTTATTGAAGAGCTACAGGAAGAAGGTTTGCACCCTCTGCTACAGGAAGTGTTACCTATTGCTCGTTTGAAATTTGTTGTCGGAACTGCTGCAGGAAGTCTTCTTTTGCTTAAGGTTGGTGATACAACTTTAGCCGATGTCTATTGAATAATAGCTTGAAATGTACTAGATCAATTGTGATCAACTGAATGGATCCATTTGTGAAGACATGGTTTATATCATATGGCCCCAGCCATCTTGTCTGCAACTTTCCTGGTATTTCTTTGAATCTTGAATCGTATAGCAATGCCTAATCGCCAACTTCAAACTATTTGTTCTTAATATGCAATTTGTTCCATTTTTTTCTTTGTTTCTAGACTATTTCAGTTCACTCTAGGGAAGATTTATACATTTCATCCAAGGAATTGAGATGCAGCAATCGCTCTTTCTGTGCTACAGGAAGATCAATATTTAGCTCCAATGTTGTCCACAAAGTCTTGTGTTCAAATTCAATGGGTAACATGGCTTCTTTTCCATGTATCATCTCAAATGGAGTGAACCCTATAGTGGTTTTCCAGGTTGTTCTATATGCCCAGACAACTTTTGATAGTCAGTTGCTTCAGTCCCGGCGATGCAAATGAACTGTCTTTGTTAAGATGCTTTCTATTTCCTGATTTGTAACTTCAGCCTATCCATTGGCCTGAGGGTGATAAGGGCTTGACTTCCTATGTCTGATATTATATTCTTTCATGAGCTTTGTTATTAGATTGAAAGTGAATTGGGTTCCTTGGTCAGTTGCAAGTTCTCTTGGTACTCCATACCTGGTGAAAATTTCATCATACAAAAATTTTGCAACCTTACGGTCCCAGACATGTTTCATAGCTTTTACTTCAACCCATGTGGTCAAATAATTAGTGCACACCAGGATGTAAGAATTCCCTTTGGATGGAGGTTCTACTGGACCAATGAAGTCCATGCCTCATTTGTCAAATGGATTTACCACCACCTGTGGATTTAGGGGCATTTCATCTGATCTAGTTGGTCGGCCCATTCTCTGACATTTGTCATATTTCCTTGTGTAGGTGGTTGCATCCTTGTGAAGTGTAGGCCAGTAATATCTAGTTGTTAAAATATTTTGGGATGTCCTTTTCATTTCAAAGTGTCCCCCACATGGTTCATTATGATAGGCATGGATAATTTCATATGTCTCATCTTCTCGCACACATCTTCTCATTACTTGATCAGGTCCAGTGTAAAATAGTATGTTATCAATCCAAGAGAAATTAAAGCTTTTCTCGACAAGCAGTGTCCTATCCTTGTAAGAAAAATGTGTTAAAATTTTTTTAGCTACAAGGTAATTAGCTATGTTAGCATACCATGGACTTTGGACATAAATATGAAACAAGTGATCATCTGGAAATGCATCATCTATCATAGTAATGTCTTCTTCATCATGGTAAATTCTGGATAGATAATCAGCTACTACATTTGCCTTGCCAGGCTTATCAACTATAGTAATGTCAAATTCTTGAAAAAGAAGAAGTCATCTTGCTAGCATACCTATAATGGTAGGTTTGTTCATGAGATATTTTATTGATGCATGGTCAGTATGAACAAAAATAGGATAGCCAGATATGTAATGATGGAATTTGTTCAGAGAATAAACTACTGCTAGTAATTCTTTCTCATTCACTATATGGTTTAACTCTAGTCCATGGAGGCTCTTGCTAATGTAGTAAATTGCATTCTCTTGGTTACTAGACTTTTTGCCTAGGACAACACCTATTGTTTAGTCTAAAGCATCTGTATGAATGTGAAATGGAAAAGACCAGTCAGGACCCCTAAGTATGGGTGCATTTGTCAATAGTTTCTTAAGCTGTAGGAAGGATTCATTACATTCCTTTGTCTAATTAAATCTGGCCTCTTTGATAAGCAAAGTATACAGAGGACTAGTTATTTGACTAAAAATTTGGATAAACCTCCTATAGTAGTCAACATGTCCTAGGAAAGACCTAACATCCTTTTTCTTTGTAGGAATATGTAGTGTGAGAATTACCTCTATTTTTGCAGGATCTACCTGGATTCCAGCTTCAAAGATAAAATGTCCCAACATGATGCGTTCTTGCATCATCATGAAGCATTTCTAAATTTTGAGAGACAAGTTGTGTTCTTGACATCTAATTAGTACTCTTTCCAAATTCTTCAGGGATTCCTCAAAGGTGACACCAAATGTAGTAAAGTCGCCAAATATATATCTCCATACAATCATGTGATATGTCAACAAAGATGCTAATTACAGCTCTTAGGAAAGTAGATAGTGCATTGCATAAGCCAAATGGTAATACAAAATAAGCATATGTGCCCTAGGGGCATGTGAATATAGTCTTCTCCTGATGTTTTGGTGTAATGTTGATCTGGTTGTAACCACTGTATCCATTCAGAAAGGAGAAATATTTCTTACCAGCTAGAGTGTCCAGGACTTGATCAATAAAGGGTAAATAAAATTGATCCTTCTTTGTGTTGTTATTCAACTCCCTATAATCCACACATATTCTCCATTTCCCTCCTTTCTTAGGTATAATGACCAAAGGTGATACCCACTTGCTATCAGAGATTGGATAGATGAAACTAGCATCTAGTAATTTTTGTAATTCACTTTTGACTATTTCTCTCAATGCTGGATTTATCCTTCTTTAAGGCTGGTGGAGTTGTAAGCTTCCATCATTAATGTAGATCCTATGGGTGCAAAGTTTGGGATTCAACCCTAGCACGTCTCCATAATCCCAAGAAAAATATTTCTCATGCTTATGCAAGAGCTTTGTTAACAATGCCAAATGTGGGGGTGGCAAATTGTTGTTTACATGGAGATTGTGACCTAGGGAAATTTCCATAGTAGTTGTTAGCTCTACCATTGACATCTTAGGTACTGGGCTTCTAGCTACTTCACATGGTAATAATTGGATAATTATCTCAAGGCTTGCTGGAAAGACATAGTCTTCATAGGTACATAGTTGTAGAATAGAACTTTTGGAAACATCTTTTGCTACTATACACTCATTTTTAAGAATACTCTGTATTACATCATCTTCCTCTTGCATTTTCAGAAAAGACTATCTATGCATCATCAGAAGCTGGGCAAAAGAGTTGACCTTTTCTTCCTCATCCCCTAGTTTTGGCCAAATAGGATCTCTCAAGTCTATTTGAGGTTGGGTAGGAGGATAGAGTGCTAGATTCTTTATTGCTTGACCATTTGAAATTGTCATACTTCATGATCTACAACCAAACTTTGCATCAGTGGTGGCTAACCAAGGTCTCCCTAAGATGACTGGATAGCTAGCAAAGTTTACTTTTGGTGATAAGATGAGAAAATCAGCATGGTATTCCCATGAGTCTAAGGTGACTACCACATCTTCTACAAGATCATCTGGAGTGACTGTTGAACTATCAGCAAGTTGTAATATTGTTGGCATTGTTCTCAAACCCTCTATACTTAGTCTGTGCATTGTATCTTTGGTCATTACATTTATGGCTGCTCCCAAATCAACTAAAGCATTTTTAACAGATTGTCCATTAATTATCAAGTCAACTACTGGACTTCCAAGGTCTGAATACTTGGGTATAACTACCTTTCCCAACATGATATCAAAAAGTTTCCCTATTACATGAACTATTTGAGGGTCCTTCTTTTTCCTTCCAGGATTTTTAAGGCATGCATCCTTAATAGATTTTCTAGAGATAGGAATGTCTTTGATAGCTTGAAACAGAGGGATTTGAATGTTCATTTTTTTAGCTGCTCAAGAATGTCAAAAAACATTTCTTCTTGGGATATAGGATTTTCTACGGTGAGCCTTTGTGGAAAAGGAGGGTCAACTAAGGTTTTAACATTAGTTTTGCTAGATTTTTGAGTTGATTGGGTGGTATTTTGCAATGTAGCCTCTGGAAGAGGTGTTGATGCTACGGGAGTGTCTGCAACTTCTGTGATAATAGGATGTTTAGGTGTAGGCAGGGTAGTACCAGACCTCAAATGGATATTAGATATCTCAAGGGTGTAGGTAGGGTATTACTGTGTATTAGTAGTATACATTGGCTGTTGCTTGCTATTTGGATTTGGTTGCAGTTGAGCAGGTAATTGGGTTTGCTTTGGATTAGGGCTAGTGGCTGCAGGAGGTGGAATTATTGTAGGAGGAGGGACTGGCGGTGGTTGTTGTGGAAAAGTAGGATTTTGTCTAGGCCACTATGGAGGCCCCCTCCATTGGTTATTTTTCTACTAATTTCCTTGTGGTGGTTGCCATTGATTTTGTTGGTTGGGCTAGTGGTTATTCTACTAGTTAGGCCATTGGTTTTTTTCCACTGGTTATTTTTCTAGTTAGGCCATTGGTTATTCCAGGCTAGCTAAGAGTACTGAGAAGGATTCTGATACCTTTGGTTTTCCCATTGACTATTTTAAGGAGTTGAAAATTTTAATGGGTCCTAAGGCATACCTTTTCATGAAGCCCATGGCCAATTTTGAGCAACAAAAAACAATTGCTCATCATCTCCTTCTCTCTTCATGTACTCGGTAGGCAAATGTTGATTTTCCAGGTTCACCACTAGCTTGCATCCGTGGTCTTTCTTTTGTTTACAGCAATGAGGACAGTACCCAGCTAACTGCAATTCAATGTCTGCATGTTTCTTCTTGGAAATCATGGTGTTGAGATGCGTAGCAATATCATTAATGACCTCTTGCTTGAAATCTGCTAGCAAATTAGATATCTCCAACTTAGAAATTTCCGAACTGCTCCCTTTATCACTATAGACTGATATCCTCTGCTTTTCTTCCAAGTTGATCTGGAGTAGTTGAGATAGATTTTCTTGAGGTCATTCCAAGAAGATTGGGATATGTCCCCACCAGCCATGAGGTCCAGTGCTTCCAAACAGCTGTCGTTCACTCCTCTTAAGAAGACTAGTTTCTGTGAATCCTCCACTAGAACATGTTGGGGATTCTTCTGCATGGTGTATAAGAAATGTGAAACATAGTCCTCCAAGGTTTTTTCCTCCTTCTACGACATTCTAAAAATATCATCTCCCCTCAAGTCACTCTCCTTGCAATATTCTTTGTATTTTTGCAGAAACAAAGTCTGCATCTCATCCCATGTGCTTGGAGAATTTGCTCCTAAGCCCATGAACCATTGTAAGGCTGACTCCTTTAGTGTTTCTGGAAATAGTTTGAGTTTGTGGGCATCATTGTTAAATTCAAAGATATGATAGAGGATGTTCAACTTGAACAAAAAGGTGTCTGTATCTTAAGTTATGAGCCCATAAAACTGCGGAAGTGTAGCAGAGGGTATATTTTTGAGATTAGCATTGTTTATAAGGCTCGGTAGAGGAAATGGGAAAGTAGGTTGCGCCATTACTGGAGGTATTGGGAGTTTGAGTTTCTATTGGAAAGGAATATTAACCACAAGATTGTTAACAATAGGTGTGTTTGGTTCAGAATTATCAAGAAAGCTGGCCAAGATTTTAGCGAAAGGCCGAAGACCACTTATATCAAAATGTTGTGCTCCAGTGGAAGATGCTTCAGGAAACTTGGGACTTGTGTCAACAAAAGGAAACTCAACTTATTCAACTTTCTCATTCAAATTCATAGACTCTCCTAGAAGAAATATTCCATATTCGTCTCTTCTTCTTCCCCTTCGATGCATGCAAATGAGTTCTTCACACTGGTGAAGCAAATTTAAAACTACAACCACTAAAAAATTTCTTACAAATAAAAAATGACTCAGAAAGTTTCTTATTTAATCTAAGAATCACTTCTTCCACCGTGCGGTGCATTTAGTTTTTCAACCCACGGACGTATACTTGAAATGGTATGGCACAGTATGTGCACTACATTCCCTAAAGATTCACTCTACCTATGCTGCAAGAAAGTAAAATACATGAAAGGAATCTATACTAGGGATGTAGGAAAGGAAAGAAACCTACTCCTTACTGAAATGAACACTACAAATTGAAAATTCTACTTAAGCCTATTCTTTCAACCTAGAGCATCCACTTTAGCTATCCTTGCAAGTGCTGCAGGAACATTCACAAAGTACAATGCTACAGGAAGAAACTGTAATCTTCTATCTAGAATACTAGAAATGTAGGAAGTAAATATATTCTACTTCTACTCTAATCCACCTCCCAAGTGGGCCCCCTTGGTCAGCTTCTGCTAATCTATGAACACAGAATATAAAACAAAAGTTACTTCATTGTATTCCAAGAACTGATTACATGAGAATGATACATAAAACTAAGAACAAACTTGTTGTGCAAGATACAATCAGAAAATTGTATTCCCATAATCTCCAAAATTACAAAATAACAGTCTCCTCCCTATAAATAGAGGATTGACTTCTTTATTCTAAAACAGAAAAGGAACGATCTAACTGAAACTATGCCAGAGAGAAAAAAAGAAACAAAACAGCCCACAACATATGCAATGAAGCCTAGGTGACCGAGTCAGCATGCTGGAAGTGAAGAAGGAATATAGAAGTGCTTCGTTCATGCATTTCTAAAATAGTGGCTCCTCATTTGCAGTAGTTGTGTCTTCTGATGTCATGATGGTTATCTTCCTGCAGCTGGTCTTTATCATTCTCTTTGAATGTTGTCAACCACTCCCAAGCGGCTCCTATTTCTTGGAAGGTTAGTTATCATGCAAATATATTCATACAAGTAGCCTAATAAAATTAATCTAGATATTAGAACACACATTCTGATTATTATATGAAATACAGCAACATATATATAATATTGGCACAGTATGACATATTTGTTCTACTTGTGGGTTTAATTGTTCTATCTGTAATTTTACATAAGTTCAACTGATTATAAGTCGATGATTGTTCTGGTAATACTTAAAAATAGAGTATAAAGATTAATATAATAGAGATAGTAAATGGTCACATTAAATGGCACAAATTTGAAGGTAAACTATTTTGGGTCAACTTGTTTATACATTTAATGATTTCAACAGAGTTAATTATGCATTAATTAATTGATCCCAATGCGTGGCATGAAGCCAATCAGCAACTATGAATTCCCAAGCGGCATAAGCATTTGATCCTGATCATTGATCTAGATCTAGATGCTAGATTTGTAAAGTATATAAGATTGCTTCTTAAACCCTAAACAGAGTGGTGTAGGTGTGTATGAGAGGAGAAGTGTATGTGTACATGAGCGATGTACAAAGGGTTATTTTGAGAGAAGCATAGATCTCACAAAGTAAAAGAGCAGTGAATAGCAAAGTAAAGACATATGAGATTATTAGATCAGAGAAGGTATTGGAAAGAGGACATCTGTTATTAGCATCAGAGTGCATAATGAAGGATCAGTTCTTGAGACATTCTAACCAGTGTATCAGGTGAAATCTCTTAACAGAGTGGTTCTAATAGACCTTTCTAAATCTCTTAGCTAAGTGCTTACTTTGTTGTAAGTTTAAAACCTTTTACAAGGTCGACTTTAATGATCTAAAGCTCTTAACGGGGCAGACCTTTAACCAATTAGATTACATATTGTGATCAAACTTTGTAGCCCTAAAAGACACACTTTATTGCTACAGTAGTGAAGATCTTTGTGGGTATCATCCCCACCCCAGTTTTACCTTATTGGGTTTCTGGGTTACCAAAATGCTGTTGTCTTGAGTTATTTATTTATTTTCATGGATGCTACTAGTTGTTACTTCAATTATATTTATGCATGGTTGTGAATCAGTTTTGTTTTAAAGGCTAAAAGTTTAAGATCTGATTCACCCCCCCCTCTCAGTATCTTGCTTTCTCATATTGTATTTCCAACAATCGGTATCAAAGTACAGTTCTCCTACAAAATTTTTTAATCAACTTGAGAGTACAGATCTTGAGATGGAGATTTACAAGTTGGGTAAAGTCATTGAGAATCAAAATATTGAAATTGAGCTAGCATTGCATCATCTTGAAACTGTAAGAGAGGAACTAAAGAATTCCTTACAAGCAAGGAAAGATTTAGCCAAACAAATGAATGATACTCATTATCAGGAAGATGACACTACAAATCTATTTCAGAATGGAAACTCCACTGAGAGAAATGCAGCAATTGCAGATCTACTGGAAAGGAACAATACATTATGTGAAGAAGTCAGAAATCTGAAAAGAGAAGAAAAAATGCAAACAGTAAGACTATGTGAAGTAGTGGAACAAAAGAAGAAAGTTGAAGATGACAAAGCTATGGCTGAAGAAGACAAAAGAATGATGACCATCAGACTTGATGAAAGGACACATGAATTACAAATGATGACAAACAATCAAGTTGACATGGTGAATCAATTTCTACTTGCAAATCAAGAGATTAGTAGGAAAGACATGTAAATCATAAATCTGAGATCTGAGAACAGACAATTAAAAGATGAATTGAGATTTGAGAAAGAACTAAATGAAAGATTGAACAGACCCAATGAAGCTTTGACTCATTTTGAAAACTTTATGGAAGCATCAAGGAGATCTAAAGATTCTTCTGGATTAGGTCACATCGAACAACAAACATCTATTGAGAAAGGAGAATCATCTAAGATTGGTGAAAAGAGCAATGCAAAGTCATAGAACAACAAGCATGTATACCACCACTTTGGAAAATTAGGACACATTGCAAACACCTGTCGAAGTAAGAATGGTAAGTCCAAACCTAAACCTAAGTTCAATGGTTATTGCTTTAGTTGTAAGAAGTTTGGACATCAAGCACATGAATATTAGGCAAAGGAAAATAATGCACCTCCCACACCTAGATTAAATGGGTATTGTTACAAATGTCTAAAGTTTGCACATAGAGCATAAGATTGCAGATCTAAAGCTAAAAAACAATGGACATGAAAGACACAAGAAAAAGCACCAAGGAAGAGTAACACTTACAATTGGGATTATAACACATGGCATAGCTGTCATTACTATGGTGAGTATGGACATGTACCAGAAAACTACATAAAGACACATTTCAAAGGTAAGTCTAAAATTTGGATGAATGGAAGCCTGGTTTTCTATAATTATTTGAAAATTGGTCATACCAGGAAAGATTGCAAAACAAGGGTACCTGCTCCCACTGTTGAGCAGATTAGAGCATAGATGAACCAAACATGGATAAGGAAAGCAGAACCATGCAGCAGTGACACTACTAAAGCCGAGGTCACCCAATCGAATGGATCAGGTGATCCCACCATCACTAATTAAGTAAAGGAAGGTATGTAAGGAACTGTGTTTATATCTCATATCTTTTATTAGTTCCTAACATATAAAAGTGCAATAGTCCATATTTGCATATAATAAGATGCATCATGACACATTTTGAGTTATGTAGCAGGAAAATTCAAAATGCACTAAGGTTTCGAGCAATAGTATATTTCTAATGTATGTCGATTAAGTTTTGTTTGATGATTGAGAGGAAAGTGAATTTTGTGAGTCGGTCAAGGATAGTTGTTTGGCACTCACTCAATGGAAAGAACATTTAATGCTGACCTAACTTTCGACCGTTGGAGTCTATATAAAGGGAAGAGCTATTTAATTTATTCTCACCATGTGATTAAGAATTTCATAAGAGCGTTTGTGCATTTGTGAACTTGAATTCTGCAAAGATTTCTACAATGTGTCATCGAAAACCTCTTTAGTAGAAAAGTGCATATTTTGTTACTTGCTGAGGTACTCTATTCATGATCCTTGAAACCCTATTTTTTGGATGAAATGGCATCTTAGAGAATGGAGGAGTTGTTAAACATTCTATTAGTAAGGAGCGACACCTATGCGCCTCCTAATTTATGAGTTGTTCTTGAGAGTGCCATCAAGTGTGATCTGACCGAAGTCGTATCGTCAATTCCACCGAAGGTACTCATGATCCATGATATCAGGTCATGCTATATGTGCAAGATAAGTGAATTTGGAGATCATGAGCTAAGGTAATCTTACAAAAAATTGTGCATAGATGAAACCCTAAAAGATGAACATAAACACTTAGCCGAGAGAGGGTTAACTCATTCCCTAGACTATCTGAGGGAATTTAGAATGGAATGGATCAAGATTGTTCTGAGTCGAATACATGACATGAACATATGGCTAGAGAATGGACTAGTTAAGATTACAAAGGAAATCATCCATCAAGTAATTGGTTATCCAATTCTAAACGGGAAGAAAACTATGAGATGTCAGAGTAAGGAAAACATTGAAGAATTCACTGGATCTGTTTGGAATAAAAGAGGGATGATGATATCTACAATTATAGACTTAGAGCTTGATTTTGCAGTTAGGGTTATAGCTCATAAGTTTTATCAATCAAGCCGACTGGACAGTGTCCCTTGCATTGCAGTCGACCAGGCTTGGAAAATTGTGAAGAACGATCATACCTATGACCTTGTCAAGCTTCAACTAATTCAACTGGCTGAGAACCTTGCTTCAATTAGGAAGGAAAAGAACTCAATATGTAAGTTTGGATCTCTGCTCACTTGCATATTTTTCTACATACATAATACATTTCCTTCTTTTGGAAACATAGTGTGGAAAACAGAAAGACCTATCACACAGCAAATCAATGCATTTATTCAACAATTAGGTGATAATTTTGACAATGTGATGGGAACATATTTTGTGGAATTCAAGAAAAAGATGAGATTAAGGAGTCAAATTCTGAGTTCACTGGTTGAGAAACATTATGAAGATGTATGTTTCCTAGTAGAGATAGACTACACCTATGTGCGGGTAGTAGTGTCAAGGGTATCATGGCTGAGGCCATTACCTTATGAACTAAACATTGACGAGACATCTACAACAATAACAACTTTATTGGCAAAGGAAATTGATAGTACAGTGAAATGTTTTGGAAACTATGAAGAAGCTAAATCCAAAATCTCTATGGATTTGAAGGCTGGCACTATGGAAAGAAAAAGGAAGAAAATTGTCAAAAATATGAAGAAGATGGTTGGTATTGAGAGTGATGAGGAAGTAGAGGATGCACCTTTGGGCTTATCAATAGGACATGGAGAAGATATGTCTAGTGAAGAAGAGGAGAGTGAACCTGAAGCGGAGGTAACTGTGAAAGGTAAAGGGAAGAAACCAGTGGTTTCTGAGGCAACTAAACAAAGAAAAGCCAAATCTAAGGCTACCCCTCCTGTAGCTAACCAGCCTAGGCCAAGAGCATCAACTATTTCTACACAAGCTAAGACAACAAAATTCTATACAAAGAATATTTCTGGTGAGAGAAGTTCAAGGAAGAGAAAACAATTTGAAATCAAGGTTGTGTCGATCCAACCTACTAAGAAAAGACCAAGGAGGAAGCTATAATTGGAGTTTGAAAATGATGAGGAGACAGATATGGATGTGTCGAGCATCACACAGGTATAGAACCAAATAAACCAATGACCAATATTGATGAGGTATGTAAGAACATGCAAAGTAATGTTGGTTTAGCAGTATTTAAGTTTATCAAGTATGAGAAGAAAAGCATAGCTAACAAGCATAAGATTCATTAAGCATTAATAGATATGATATGCACATTCAAGATGATGCCTGTAGAGATAGGAAATCTTATTCCTATAGAGCTATATGATAGTTTGTCTCAAAAATGGCAATATGCACTGATGACTGAAAGACAGATAAGGGAAGGAACACTAGCTAAGGTCATTCCTAATCTAACTAAGAAACAAATAGCTAAATTCATTGATCAATATCAAAAGAAGTTTATTCCTAAACAAAGAGCTTATGTTATTTTGAGAAATGATGTTGAAGTTGTAGTACAATAGAGCACCAAAATATGGAAGGAAACTTTTGGGTTAATCACTAAGAAGGCTGATGAGAAAGGTGAAGGCACCTCAAAGCCGAAGGAAATGGAGAAAGAAACTGCTACTGAGTAGGCAGAAACTGAAACTAAACCCCAAAAGGAAACATGTGATGTGGAAATTATAGATTTGACAATGGATAGTCCCATTGATACTACACTTGGAGAAAATAGCAATGTGGATGCTGAGAATCAGAATGTGTCGGCAGACACAGGTATACATTCGTTCATTTAGACCATTGAGGTCAAGTCAGAGAAAGAAGGAGAAAAGGAGCTAATTAATACAAATCCACCTATTTTAGAGGTTGTACAAAAATTTTTAGAGAGTGGAGATAAGATGGAGGAAATTGCAAATAATCCTACAGAACAAGAGGCTATACAAGTGTTGGTGGATCTACCACACTCTACAATATCTACTCTCACTGGACCTAATATAGGAAATATACTTGATCAGCAGGTAATCCTTACTCAGATGAAGGCAACAATTGAAATTAACACTGAAAAAGGTAAAGATATCACAGTACCTGAGCTAAGTATCAGCTCCTCAGAACTCAAAAGAAAAAAGTCACACAAGAGGAAGTCCAAGTGTCACTTTGGATGAAGTGATTGTGATTCCTAAATGGGATACAAATAACTTGACATGTGAGAAGATTCAGATTCTGCAAGACCTTTTGAAGAGGAAGAAGAAACAAGAGGAACTGAAGAGGGAGCACCAACAAAAGCAAGTATTACATGAAATGAAGGATATTTTTGTTAATGCTTTTGATATAACAGATTTAAAAGAACAGACATCAATTTTGGAACAATTAGTTCGTATTGTGCAGAAAGTTAATGATGAAAATATTGAGGCAAATGAAAAGTTGCTACAATGGTCCAAGAGAAAATTTGAGAACAAAGTTTTGGAGAAGATATCAGCAAAGATTGCTATCAAACAGTTTGAACTTTCTTCTCTTATTAGTATTCTTGAGGAAGTTGCAAATAATGTTTATTCCTTGTATAAAAAGTTATGTGATGTAGAATTCTTTACCAAGGATAACCAACAGCTTATTGAGAATTTGGAACTAGCTTTAAAGTCAATAGGGAGTACATTGTGTATGGATGCTAGTTCTAGCTCCTTACATTTTGACAAGTTGACGCATACACAGAGGAGATCAACCGAGCTTATGGCTGAAGATGGAAGAATAAGAGAAAAGTTAATAACTATTCAAACTACCTTAATACCTCATCTAGAGGTTATACAGAAGGAACTTAAATCTGCAAATGAATTAGTCAAGAGGGATTCTCATCTCTCTGTAATAGATAGTTTGGTAAGTCTAGCTGTCGAGCTAGAAATTAAGTTTGAAGTTATGAAGTTTGTAAAGGATAATTGAGATACAGCGTTTGCACTAACATTACAGCTTCATAAGTCATTTTTGGATAAGTATGACTTTACCCCTACAGCTATTAGTGACAAAAACAAAGGGGAATCAGATAAAGATGTGCAGAATCAAGCATAATATTTTGTAAGGTATGTATATTATGTAAGTATGAAGTATAATCTTAGGGGGAGTACGTTGTATACTAAGGAAAAATTTTGAGGATGTAAAGAAATGATAAGTGTGTTTTTGCCACTAATATCAAAGGGGGAGATTGTTGATCTCTAAGTTTTCTTGATCATTAGTGTCGCGCACTTAGTCATTTATCTAGGTAGTTTAGCCGCTTATCACTACGGCCAAGCTATCTAGTATAGGCCAAGCTATCTGGCATAGTCATTGCTGAGAAAATAATGGTTTCCAAGTGACTCAATAATCAAGCAAAAGTTGATCATGTTCATGCCAAGCACCAAAGTCTTAATGTGTCGCGCAAGACAATTTTGACATACATGTTAGGAATGGCACAAATTTGAAGGTAAACTATTTTGGGCTGACTTGTTCATGCATTTAATGATTTTAACGGAGTTAATTACGCATTAATTAATTGATCCCAATGCGTGGCATGGAGCCAATCATAAAATTGGAATGCCCAAGCGGCATAAGCATTTGATCCTAATCGTTGATCTAGATCTAGATGCTAGATTTGTAAAGTATATAAGATTGCTTCTTAAACACTAAATAGAGTGGTGTAGGTGTGTATGAGAGGAGAAGTGTATGCGTAAATGAGCGATGTACAAAGGGTTATTTTGAGAGAAGAAGCATAGATCTAGCAGAGTAAAAGAGCAGTGAACGACACAGTAAAGACATATTAGATTATTAGATCAGAGAAGGTATTGGAAAGAGGAGATTTGTTATTAGCATCAGAGTGCATAATGAAGGATCAGTTCTTGATACATTCTAACCAGTGGATTAGGTGAAATATCTTAACAGAGTGGTTCTAACAGACCTTTCTAAATATCTTAGCCGAGTGCTTACTTTGTTGTAAGTTTAAATCCTTTTACAAGGTACATTGTAATGATCTATATCTCTTAACCAAGCAGACCTTTAACCAGGTAGATTACATATTGTGATCAAACTTTGTAGCCCTAACAGGCACACTTTATTTCTGCAGTAGTGAAGATTTTTGTGGGTTTCATCCCCGCCCCAGTTTTACCTTATTGGGTTTCTGGGTTACCAAAATTATGTTTCTTGAGTTATTTATTTACTTTCATGGATGCTATTAGTTGATAGATCAATTACATTTATGCATGGTTGTGGATCAATTTTATTTTAAAGGATAAAAGTTTTAAGATCTGATTCACCCCCCTCTCAGTATCTTTCTTTCCCATATTGTATTTCCTACATGAACAACTCTATGACTCAGCTAGAGGCTTTCCCTCTCCTTTTCCATCTATGTCACCTTTACCTATGCCTTTATTACATGTACTCTATATTTATTATCGTTATCGTAGTACCAAACTCCTTGTACAATGTACCAGCTAGACACTATAACATCTTCTATTATAGGGATTTGATGTCTGGGTATCCCTGAGAGAAAGGATCTCTACATTTCCACTGATTTCCTTGATCCCTTTTCTCCCTGCAGGGCTTTAGTTCCTTCTCCCTCTACCTATTAGACTCCTCCCTTTTGAGCACTCTTAATTGTTTTTTGGAATATCGATAATAATGCAATATAGCAACTTGTGCGATAATGCATCCATTCTCCTACCTTTCCACATCTCCGAAGCATCACCTTTTCATAAATCTCAGCCCTGGTAGTTCTTTTCTGAATAAGTGGGGTCATGCTACTTCCCCCCTTATGTCTTATTCCTTTTTTTTAACCCCCAAATTTTAACTTCCATGACTAATGTCGGGATTTCGATATCTACCTAATACCCCTTCCTCCCTCACTAAACTACGGATTCCCTACATTATACCTTTACGGTTAAATGCCATTTAAAGGATATTTAATGTGGAAAAGAGTTTCAGATTCACAGGAACTATTTGACAAACATATTTTCCCGACATCCCTTTTTGGGTCAAGAATCCCGGATGCTCCTTTTCCAATTCTGCGGAATACTAACTAAGGCTCCATCCTTTTCTTTTAATATATATAAAAGAATACATTATTGCATCTTTTACACCTGCCCTATTGATATCCTTCTTTCTTAGAAGAACTTCGTAATTTTGGAGCTCTCTCAATTATCTTTCTTTTTCCTCAAGAATTTTTGTTGCTTTTTCCAAAAACAAAGACTCATTCAAACTATTATCCTTGGATCGTGATTAGTTTCATCCTTAAGGTATCTTCTGAACTATTGGTATTTCATTGCTTTGGAGGTCTCGCATATAGAAGCACAGGAAATTTTTCCCTCTCTCCTTAATTAAGTAGTCAATAATAAATATGTCTCATGTATCACATCTCTTCTCAATTAAAGATAAATATGATCGAGCTAGAATAGCATTAATAAAAATAAGAAAGTATCTGATTGTACGACTTCATGTCACAAATATTCATAGTAACAGTTTTACATGCAAATAAATCCCCATTTAATACTATGTACTATCAAAATCTGAGGAAGTATCACACAAAAGATCGTGTTAGATACACTAATCTGAAATAGCCCGTAATCTTTAAATTTTAATGGAAAAGGTAATGTGCATCATAACTGAAGTTTAGTAAAATCTGCCTCACAGCTAAGAGAAAGGATGAAATTATTAAACTCATTAATGATTATCTTAACCCTTTATTAAGATTCCAACATATAGGCTTTTCACTAGTTATTGACTATCAATATGAATACCTTGCATGAATAATATTAGACCCCTTCATACAGACTTTAATTATGAAAAATATTTTTTAGCATGGCCAAAAATCTCAAAAGGACATTTCACATGCTCAACCTTGGGATAGGTAAGGTGTTATATTAAATTAAAAAAATATTACTTTAACAACATAGAAATTTTTTCTGAAGTCTATATATATCATATACACTATAATGTTGTATTTAGCTAGTGTTTCAAATATATGAAAAAATGTCTGAAAGACATAGGGATACACTTATGTTTTTCATATAGAAATAAAGAAGAAAAAGAATATGGATACCCCTATTAGAATCAGGGGAGATAAATGACAGACTGAAGTCAAGAATAAAATAACAGAACAAAGGATTCAGGGCATCCTCCAACACAATAACTTATTAGTGGTAGAGGCTACTATCAAAGTTTTAGGAAAAGATTATTTAAAATATTCTGACAGGAATAGAGTGAACTCAGACATAGAATCAATGTTCCTTACCTTGGCAATGTTTATAGAAAGGGACAAAAATATAGAAAAATCAAATTGTGAAAGGATATTCAAAGCGGACATTATAGGTGGAATCAACATTGTCCTTCACAATATAGAGGATACTCTGATGATTCTCAAGTCAAGGAATTATGAGAGAGCCCTCTTAGGGGAAAATTCTGCCCCTAGATACCCTATTTTATTTCTTGAGAGTAGGGAGGTTTTCAACTCATCCCTAGTTAGCAGGAGAAGAAACCTAAATTTTCTGATGGCCATAATAGATATCAAGCACCCAGAGAACCCTGACTAGTTTAATACATATTTAAATGAAGAAAGTAGTGCAGGTTTTGAAGCTTCTCAGGTGGGGACAAGCGAGGCTCATGCAATAATTATCTATGATGATTATAATGACGACATCTTCGAATGGCAAGACAGCTTGCCCTCCTATGGGGAGGAACCTTCTTCCTCGAGGGGTAAGATCTGCGGTAAGGATAGATGATTGCTGCCAAGATAGAAAGGCCACTTTCAATTTCATCACTAGACTGTTAAGCATAAGTTTTACATAACTTATTACCAAGAATGACATTTTTTTTTACAGCTGGGGTTATACTCGGAACCATAACCATAACTGGCATATTTGGACTATAATTTTGATCTATTTTGTTAGGGGTACCCCTAGTATAAGTATGTGTATTAATATAGACTCAGATACGTAAGGAATCTATGGAAAAACTTTATTAATTTAAAGATTGCTTTCTGTTTAATGAGGAATATAGTAATTTAGCAATCCTCTGCTTAGGTGAATGATTCTATATTTTTGGCTCAAAGAGAGTAGGAATAGCAACGATAACATTTCATTATGATCTGCATGAGTAAATTATCTAGGAATGCATGTAACTATATTTTGATGGTATATAATGGAGTTTTATTTAAGATATAATAGATTACTAATCAACCAGGTAGACATAGTTGTCTACTAGAAGTGATGTATGTGTAGGTCCAGGAAAAAAATTATTCAGAAGAGAATGGATAAGGACTGATATTTAAGACTTCCCAAAATGAAGCAGTAGGGTGAAAGAGGGTTCATAAATTCTGAAAGAATTCAATGTATAGTAAGGATAGCTAGGATGTGGAAAATACCTTGTAAGGGATCAAATTGTAAAAGGAGGAATGCCTCCTATTTTATTTGGTAAATTAGAACATAATACTTATTCTGGACCTTGGTCCCAGGCTAGACTGGAGGTTTTCTTCTCTGTTCTTTTCTACCAGTGCCCGCAGTAAACAGAGACAATGTATCTTTATAAATTTTAATACAAAACTATGACTTAGGCCTTTTACTAATAAAAAAATAGTATTTATCACACATGTATTTTGGCCTATAAGTGTTCAATATTCAATTAATATACCAACAAATATTTTTATGCTCAAGGCATGATGTTTGACCTAAAGATGTATCCCGAACTTTAAAGAAAAATGCATGTTTATCATAGAATTATTTTAGGGGATATACTTATCAAATCTAAATAATAATTTTGTTTTAATTTTTAAGAAACTATAATCATCCAATTTTCCAAGTCCCTTTCAATCAAATTCAATACAAAAAGGATGATATTGGGTAGAATGGAGAACATATCACTTGGTTATATAAATATGAGTAAAGTGGCAGTGAACTACTGTGCCACTAAAAATAAACAAAGATTGAAATTTCTATGAAAAATAATGAATTAAATTTATAATTAATTGACATTGTTGTAGCAAAAGACCTAGTTCAATGATTTTAACTAGATATTGAAAGTAAATAAATATTGGTTCTTTTTGTTAAATTTTAAAATATTGATAAAAGAAATCAATAGGGGGGTTAAGTTTGATTCAAAATGAGATATTTTTTTGCACTAACAAATATATTTTCTTCAAAAAAACATCATCCTTTTCATATTGTGAAAATTTATTTTTAGAATAGATTGAAAGACTTTATATTTTTAAATTAAACAATTGAAAACACATCATAACATGTGGGAATAGAAGCAGTGCTAGATTTTCAAATGATGGTGGTGAAAATGAGGACAAGGTAGATGGAGATGATAATGATTTGGGATGGATTTGTGTGGTGTGAGATACCCTTTCTTCTACTCTACTATCAATGAATCTTCCTGGTTTATGTGTCTTTTTAGAGTTTTGGTTTGGCCCTTCTACACTTCCATCTGGTTTGAGTTATTTCTATTCATTGTGATTGTTGATCTGTCATTATAGAGAGGCCTATTTGGGTTAGGATCTAATGATCCTTGGTTTCCTCAGGTGGGTGTGTTTGGTTTTCGTAACTCTGGCCCCTATTCTTTCCATGTTTGAGATATGTACCTTTGTTTAGTGATTGGTCTTTATGGCCTTTGTGTATGCTTGTGTGGCTTCTTGGAAGTGGCTAAAACCTTTACGTTATTTTATGCTTGGGGTTTTTATCCTAGTTAGGGTCTCCTAGTTTTGTCTTCGGCATGGCAGGGGTTTGTGTTTTTTGGTGTAGTGTTTTGTGCCCTCACTTCCTTTAGTGGCTTGCATATGGGCTCTCTTTATGCTAGCGTGGAGTGAAAGTGGATTATTATGGATGATGATAAGAGGTCCAAGATTTAGTTGGTCCTTGATGATCCTTTCTCTAATTTGGGTATTTTTTCATGTTTGGGACTCTTTCAATTTCTCTAGGGTTCTGCTAGTATATTTGTCTTTGTATAACCCAGTCGTTTATTTTGTATTTCTTTATAAAGATAGGATTTTCCTATAAAATCCACATAAGAAAATAGGCTAAAATTCATCACATGTCGACTCGATAGTCATAGTTGGTCAATCGCTAAGACTAGTCAAAAAAAAAATACTCATTTTGTCTCAAAATGCCATATAATATCAATTCTCTGAATGAATTACAACATAAGGAAGTTGACCATATTGTTAAAATTTACAATACAAATCATAAGAAAAGAAAGGTTTTAATTATATTAAGGTTTCTGACAAATTTGTTGTGCAACATACATCATACACCAGGAGTATACATCATGTACAAGACCATAAATGTCGTAAAGAAACAAGTATCAAATATGCCTTCAGACCACTATCCATCTGCATGCTCCGGTCTCCTAAGTCATCACACTCCTGTCCATCTGCAAATCCATCAAGGGAAGTGTGGTTTAGAATCTTTTTCCGCCCAACCATAGAGTGGTTAGCTCCCCCGGGGCTCATCCTGAATGAAGAGTGCACTGACCTTTCTCGAAAAGTCTAGTTACTCGACATTGATGGATCCAAAGGAATCTAGTGCAAGCTGTGAACTATCTACTTTCCTCATAAGTCTAAGAAGAACTAACACACATATGGAAGAGGGAATGAAGCACAACAAACATATTTATGGAAATATATGCTAAAATATAGCTTTAGCCAAAGCAATTAAGATACCATACTTTTAATGTCAAGTAAAAAGGAATTTGTATTTACGCTCCTCTAGTCATTCCATATTCAACACCCATCCCATATATTTCCAAGGCACAAAATAAATTTAACAAAAGTGCAATCTGTTCAAAAATATGAACTAAGCATTATTCTCAACATCATAATCTATTTTAATGTTTTTTTTTGTTCAGCAAAAACTAATGTTGCTGAATTTTCCATTTCATGATTTTAGTTTATTCAAACAAAATTTGTATACATTACTGCCTGACACTCTATATTTGCTTGCAAGACTGCCTAAATTTATCGCAATTTGTAACAGAATCAATACTATTTCAACATCCATAACTTGCATTCTTATATAAATAAACAAATTAGTTCCAATCATATTAAGAAGTAGTGGTTTCTAAATATTAAAATAAAACTTTAAAATAGCCTTCATGTATAGAGAAGAATTAACGCAGTTCAAGAACATGAACTTTCTAAAATGAACGGATAATTGTGTGGTTATCAAGAGATCTATAATTTGACTATCATAAAACAGAGTCTTTTTTTTTTTAATTATTTTCCTAGTCAACTAAGATAGTTTTTTGAATCCCTATAGCATAGACGTATATTAATTCCACTCCCTTGCAACATTTTCTCACAAGCAGTCAAAACTTAACACAAGAATTTACAACTCCTACACACTAAGAAGCATGACTATATCAAGTTTTGCGTAAGGGTTGAATTCTAAACTCATTCACTCGCGATATCCCAACTTAAATAATAAATAAAATAATATCATTAAAAAAAATGCATATGCTTTGAAGGAAGGAAAATGGCATTGAAAACAAGGAATTCGGTTTGGATAATACACACCTTCTCTCCCTCACCTCTAGTGAAATAAATTTAAGTTAAGAAAGAAATACATAGTTTAATGAGAAAGGGATTGACGAGTCTCAGATGTGAAGGATTTTAAATTGAAAATAGCTCTCACACTATGCTTAAAATAATTTCAGAAAAAAAATATAAATTTCACATTCAAAGATAAATTATAGAACATAAATCTAAATGCTCTGAATCGTGCACACAACAGACAACAAAGAAAAAGAAGAAAAATATGATTATCTCTTCTTAATATATAAAAAAAATTTCTTACAAACTGCTATAGGAGTGTTGTGAATACATAGAGAAAATCAGTTGAAGTTTTTGTTTAACAGGAGAGGTTTTACATATAACCCAAAACACAAATGGGAAATCAAAATTCATGGTTTATGGAGCATCCAGAAAATTTTTATTATATAAATCATATAAATTCCCCTCACCGCTACTACTCAAATTGTTTAGAGATTAAATAAAAAGGCAGAGAGGAAGCTAGAGAAAAAATTATTATCTATAATGTCTCCTAGGAATAGCTACAGTTTTCTGATCCTGAATTTTGCCTTCCTTCACAATGGACCACCTCCCTTCTAGAATAAGCTGATTTCTTATTTATTTATTTATTTTCTCCCTCCTTTCTTCTATGCTTTTCCCAGGTTTTATTATTCCCTCTCTTTGCTATTGCGGATGAGTTTATTATGCTGCCAATTTAGCATGCAAAGACCTATTAAAATAATGTTTGTTTTTTTTTAAAATCACCAGGTTGTCGATGAGACTTTCATGCCCACATTCCAACATGTAAAGGGTGTGTTAATTATAGATTTAATTTCCTTAAGTCTCTGATATTAAAATCCCACTCTCTGTTCTCAACAACAAATGGACTCTTAGTTAATAGATATTTGTGATTTAATTTGAAATTTTGAAATTAAAATTTAATATATAAGAGCATTCAAACATTGTTTATATTTTTATAAATATATATCCTTCCTTAAATCTCTAGGTTTCCGATGACACTTTGACGCCTACATTCCATCATGCAAAGGGTGAGTTAATTAAATTTTTACCTACCTTAAGTCTCTGATATTAAAAGCTCACTCTTTGTTCTCAATGACAAATGGACTCTTAGTTAATAGATATTTTTGATTTAATTTGAAATTTTGAAATTAAAATTTAATATATAAGAGCGTTCAAACATTGTTTCTATATTTATAAATTTTTATCATTACTCAATTTATTTTAAAAATGTAGCACTTAATATATAAGGAATTTAATATCTTTTTCCTACTCACACTACAATCATATTCATATGATGTAGGGAAAATTAACAAATATGTTTTCACTCATGTCTAAAGTAATTAATGAAATTTTTTATTTTTTTCATCCTAATTTTCACAGATTATTAAGTTAGAAAATAAAATATTATTTCATTTTCCATAAGATGCATCAAGAAGACTAAGTGGTCTGTGCAACCAGACTTTTCTGCTCACATCCTCACCGAGGAGCTAGCCTCCTCTACCTGAATCACACCCCCGCCTTTAACCTGTAAAACATCTCAATCCACTAGAAATTTTCATCAGTAGGTTAGTCCATAAACCATAATCAAATTTAATTCAAGAGTTAATTATGCAAATTTCTTCATTTTATGACATTTTTACATCATTAATATCAGAATGCATGTAATTAAATAAATAGTCATCATAACTATATGATAGCATAAAATCATAAGATCATCAAAAGTCAAAATGAACCATAAAGTAATGACTAACAAGTCTACAAACATATCAAAAAATATATCAACTTAAGTCGAGGAGTGTCCAACTAAGTCCAAAAAGCATCTATGTCACTAACAAGTCCTATAAAATAGGAGTTTATCAATTTAGGTTATGACATTCCTCCCCTCTAGGAAAAGACAACGGCCTGATGTCTTATGAAAGTACATAAAATGTTGCATTATCTATGCAAATAACTTAAATAACTAAAATAACATAAATAAGTGTATGCAAATAACTACGTAAATGGCCTATGCATATCTTTTGCATCCTCCCAAGGAGCACTATGAATATAGAATTGGTCCTATTGGACCTTATACTGCAACACATCTCTATCCCACACTCTGATGGTACATTGATCAACAAGGTGGGTAGGCTCCACTAGCACCACCCTAGGATCCTAGACATGCAATGCACACCAATTTAAGATATGAGATACATCTAGATGGTAGGGTTTCAATAAATAAAAATGAAACACATTATGGATTTGGGCTAGAGAAGGCGGTAAAGAATGTCTATAAGAAACAGGATTGATAACCTCAAAAACATCAAATGGACCCACATATCTCGGTGCAAGATTTGAAGATTTTCTAAAAAAATAGAACTCTTATGTAGTATCACACATAAAAAAACTTTGTCCCCTTCCTAGAGATATTTGAAAGTATGGTTCTTATCCACATAGCTCTTCTGACGATCAATTGCTTTCTTCAGCCAAGCACAAATCAGATTCATATGTTCCTCCATCTCTCTCAACAAATCAGGACCAATAATGTGTTGCCAAGTTCACAATCAGAGTGTATATGACTTATTTTGTGTTGTCATTATGACAACAAAGTCATATGAAGTTTTGTCAAGTAAACTTGGAAGACAAAAATGGCTAAGTATAGAAGATAGAGTAGAACAGAGACATGCAACGATCAGAGCACTAGCACATGTGCGTCAGAATGAATCAAGCTATGTGTGTTCATATATAAGATCTATGATATGTTTTTATTCTTACCCTATACACGCATGGTATGGAATGACAGTATGGAGAAGCTACAGAAAGATTAAGTGCACCTGCAGTTTAGAAAATAGAGTATGAAGCCAACTTCATTTTTTGGATTAGCATGTAATCTTTTGTTTTGTAAAGGCTAAGCACCTATTGTAATAAGTTAGTATTTATGTATTAAACATTATTGTAAACACGCTTAAGCCAATTTTTTTGGAAGTGTTGTGAATGTTATTTTTGGGCCGACTAAGGTCTTGTTTTTGGTCACATCTATTAAGGCATGAACATATATATGTCATCTAAAGTTGTATTAAGGGGAGTCGAATAAATATGTAGAGAAGAGATATAGAAGAACAGTATAAGATGTTAGAATAAGATAAAGCTCTTTAAGAGAATAATAGCATCAGCACATAATCAGAACTGATCAGACAATAGTGTCACATACAGTAGTTCACTTTTAGATATAGTGTATATCTATTATCAAGGAGGTTGTAGCCTTCATCTTATTGGGCAGTGAGGTCTTGGACAGTGAGGTCTTGGACAGTGAGTCCTCACCCCTAACAGGTTTATTGTAAAGACTCCAAACAGGGTCATTGTACTTGCATTGTAAAGACTACTTCTAATAGGGCAAAGGAACCTTAACAAGCTCATTATTCTAGTACAATCATTTGTGGGTACTAATTCCCACTTGGGTTTTCCTCTGATCAAGGTTTCCCCGTAAACATATCTGGTGTTATGTGTTGTTATATTGTGCTTCATGTGTTATCTATTTGATTGAGTTTCAAATTTCTGAAATAGAATAATTAGTTAAACACTGATTCACCCCCCCCCCCTCTCAGTGTTACCAACAATTGGTATCAGAGCTTTGGTCCTCTGTAAAGAATTTTAACCACTTGAGGAGATCATGGATTCAGCAGAAGTGAAACATCTAAAAAAGAATCTTGAAGCATCCCTTGAAGATCTTAACAGATCTAAAAAAGAAAATGAGGAACTTAAACTAAAATTTGATAGCTCACAAATGCTTATCAAAAGGTTAAGAAAAGATTTGAAAGATTTCTCTACAAATGATTTGTGTAAAATGGTCAAGAAGCTAAATGAAGAGAACATGTCTTTGAAAGATAAGAATGAAGATCTTGATGAACAACTTACATATAGCCTAACCACTATTGAAGAAAAGACCAAAGAGAATAAACAATTAGATGATGAACTTATGCAAGCGAACATAAAAAACTTGGAATTAGAAAACATCAAGAAAAAGATAGAATCTAAACTAACAGAAGCAAAAGACAAGATTGATAAACTACACACAAGTTCTGATCTAATTCAATCACAAATGTATGCATAGAAGTTAAAAGGTGACACCGTTGGTGTTGGATACAGTGTAGCTCAAATTGAAATCAATTCAATACAAGAAAGAAAGAAAGCACAAGAGACATCCACTGAATCAAAGAAAACTGAGAATCTTGCAGAGGCTAAAATAGAACCACCTAAAGATGAACTCAAGAAAATTAACAGAACTTGTTATGCTTGTAACAAGCATGCACACTTGGCAAGAGATTGTAAAGAAGTAAGAACTTTTAATGGTTATTGTTACTCATGTAATAATTCTGGTCATAGGGCTATTCATTGCAGGACAAGTTAAAGAAATCAGACACAATAGAACCAAAGAAATATGACTCAATACAATCAGAGAAAACAACCTCAAAGAAACCCTCAGAACATTACATGTTAGATATGTAATTACAATGGACACACAGCCAAGTAGTGCAGCATGATGAATAATAGCATTAGACCTCCTATCATTTTTCACTCATGTGGAAAAGCTAGACATATCTTGTTAGATTTGATAAACTCAAATCTTCCCAAGATCACCTGCATGCATGACAGTTACAAAACAGAAGCAAAAGACAGAAGAGAGAAGAAGTTATGGTGGCCAAAAAGCTAGAGAGTTGAAATCCATATTGACAGAATAAAACTTCTATATTATCAACAATCGAATAGATTACAATCTCGGTAAGAAATGCAAAGAAGTGAATCCTTATAAAAGGAATCACGAAACCCTAAAGGAAACCCTAAATAATTATAAAGCGCCTAAGTGAAACTTAAGAATAGAGTAATAACTTAACTAATTAAATCAACATGATTTAATTAATAAGCAAACTAATGATTACTCTAACACCCCCCCTTAAGTGTAACTTAGGGAGAAGAAAAATAGCTAAACTACTGCAGAAAGCA
>MU224393.1:3819461-3841744 GCA_018584345.1 Thuja plicata
TATATATATATATATATATATATCAAGAAGGAAATAGCTGGTAACAACATCATTGTTACTCTTACGGATTCAATGATGAAACCAGATTATTCATTCAAAGATGAATACGTGCATCTCACTGATAACCCTATCTTTGAGTATTCTAACACGCACGAGTTCTATGAGCCAGAATGGGTTAAAATCCTACTGAGCAGGATACATGATGACCTATATTGGATTGGTGAAGTTCCTATCCACATTACTACAGACCTAATTCATGACATGACTAGACTTCCTAAGACTAGACCAGTTCTTTCCACTGGTAATGATGTTAAGAAGTAGGTGGAACAAGTATGCTTATCCATAAGTGATAGGCGTGGAATGACTGTTGATCCCATTGAGGCACATGACATCAAATTGGTCACTATGATCCTAGGTTATAAGTTCCAGCACGCAAGCAGACTAAATAGTGTATCTACAACAATTGTCCTGGTAGCAATAAAAATGGTGAAGGATAATAGACAATACAATCTATGTGAAATATTGCGCGCACAACTGATTGACAACATTAGGGAAGTCAAGCATGACAAGAGAAAAATATTCAGATTTGGCTCTTTGATCATCTATCTTTACTTCCACATTGTTGGTAAAGTTTTCAATCTTTACCTAGATAGGAGTAAACCCACTATGTCTTAGATATCACTAAAAGCTACATTAGAAAGCAACATGAAAGATTTTATGGACATGGAGATCAAAAAATTTAGGATCAAGATGCAGAAAAGGTTCAGGATACCAGAGAAGATAGTTGATAAGTACAAAGACACCATATTCTTTATGGTAGAAACTGACTGCACATGCATGGAGGCAATTGAACCAAGGACAAAATGGATTCATCCACTTGGCTATGAAGTTGAAGAACATGTTTTGGAAGGGTATGCACAAGTTCTCCTATCTGCGTCCAAGGATCCTAATGAACCTAGATGAGGTACTTATAGAGAAAAGACAAGTCAAGTTGATTCTGTCTTGTACAGTCCAGACAACAAAAGGAAGGCATCAAGGAATACTTCTAATATCCTAAAAGTTCATCGGGTTACACAAGAAGACCTAGACAAAGCTAGGGAAGCTAAGATTGCTAAAGAACTTGAGAAAACTCCTACAAAAGTGAAAATGGAAAAGTATGATGATATGCCTAAGAAGAAGAAGAAAAAATATGATGAAGGTACATCTACGTCATCCACTACCATTGATCTAGAAACCTCTCCACCTTCTATACCCAGTAAGATGACTAGAAGGAAGAAGCAAGTTCCTACAAGTCACCCATCCTCAAGGACCACAAAGAGCAAGGTAAAGAACACTCAAGCCCCTCTTGAGGTAGGATTCAGACCTAGTCAAATATTCCTAAAGAATAGAATTGTTAATGAAGGAAGACTAGAATCTATAAAAAATGTATATGACAAGTACCAAGAGATAGACAAATCAAAAATTCACTCTATGTTTATCTCTCACATGATCAAGTTTAAGAGGAAGGTATTGGAGCTCAAAACAATCATGCTAGACAAAGTATGGAACATACTTGATGTATTAAAAATGCAAGCAATTAAAGAGGATATGACGATAAGATAAATAACATTAGACAGTCTTATCCCTATTTTCTCACATGATGAGAAAGCCATTATGTTGGATTTAGTAAAACCCCATCTCAGAACCAAAATAAGAATTCTCCATATCATGAACAAAGAATATGAACTGGTTGGTGAAGAGACTCAGAAAGCATTTGAGTGGGTATTTCTAGACAGACACATGTATCCATCAATGACGCCTACAACAAAGCAACTCCAGCTCCTCCCAAATAGAACAAAGAACCAGGTATTCTAAATGCACCTATGACAGGTCCACAAGATTCAATGCCCACTGTTTCAATAACTTTTGATACAGCCAAAGATTTAGAAGAAACTATTGTGATTGATGATGTTAAGATATCCATGACCACTTCTAACAATGACATGGACAAAGTGGAAAAAGTATTTTTCAGCACTGAAGAGACAAAGAAGGTATGCACTGATGACACATCTTTACAGCAAGATAAAGATCCCTCTAAAGATTCAATGGATTTGAATAAAGAGGAAGACAATCAAACTAATGAAACACTAGCTATGGAGATCCTTGTAAAGAATGAATATGTGGATGCCAGTCAGAATTTAATACATACTCCATCCATCAAACCATCATTGTTGTCAAGCTTGACACCTGATTCAGCAAGTCTAGATGCTTGGGAAGAAGAAGAATTGATTAAGATTAGTGTGCTAGACATGGAGAAAGCCAAAGAGAAACAAGTCATGAGAAACCCTCTCCTTCTGGAGACAGTGAATATTCTGAATGACTTAGTGCCAGCAGATAAGAAAGTGGCTAAGATTCAGTTAGTTGATGATGTTGACAACATCTTGACAAGTTTCAAATCACATTTCACAAGTTTAGTTGACTCTTCTACTAAAATTGCAGAAGATGAGTACAAGAAAGAAAGATTGAATGAATTGGTAAAGAACTTCTCTTTAGATCTCAATTCATTAAAGATTGGTCAGAAAATTCTGAAAGAGTAGGCATCAAAAGGCAGGAAGGTAATAGCAAATTGCATGGACAGAGTAAAACTTACCTCTAACCACATAAAGAAGGTAGAGGAAGCAGATATCTTGGTTGATAACATAAGGAAATCAATTGAAACATCATCCCAAGACATCAACATCTACAAAAATATCTATCAAGGATAGATAGACAAGATTAAAAAAGCTAAAATGGAGATCAGTAAGATAAGGATTAGGCAGACTCAACTGAGAAATGCACTTGCGCCCTCGTTAGCAGTTTTGAATGAGAACATCAAACAGATAGATGCAACCATGGCTATATATGATCAAGGACCCAACATGGATCTAAAAAATATGGAGAAGCTTACATATGCCTTATGCACCCATCTTTAGGCAGTTGATGCACTGAAGGCATTCTGGTAGCAAGAGATCAAGAATATTTAGATTGCTTATCCAGATGTATACATGGAGTAAGTATCTAGAGACTTACAATTTTCACACCTTTTCCATTAATGTCAAAGGGTGAGTAATGTATGTATATAAGGAATATGTTATATAGCCAAAGTTATGATAAAAAGCCTTTTTTGTTGTTAAGTCAAATTCTAAAACAACTTGGCCACATTCCTTTGTTTCCATTAATGACAAAGGGGAAGATTGTTGGAAAGTTGACAATGAGAGTGTATATGAATTATTCTATGTTGTCATTATGGCAACAAATTCATATGAAGTTTTCTCAAGTAAACTTGGAAGACAAAAATGGCTAAGATAGAAGACAGAGCAGAACAGAGATATGTAGTCGATCAAAGCACCAACACAAGTGCGTCAGAGTGAGTCAAGCTATGCGCGTTCATATATAAGATCTATGATATGTTGTTATGTTTACCCTATACATGCATGGTATGGAATAACAGTATGGAGAAGCTAAAGAAAGATTAAGTGCACCTACAGTTCAGAAAATAGAGTATGAAGCCGACTTTAGTTTTTGGATCAGCATGTAATATTTTGTTCTGTAAAGGATAAGCACCTATTGTAATAATTTAGTAGTTATGTATTAAACATTATTGTAAACACACTTAATCCAATTTCTTTGGAATCATTGTGAATGTTGTTTTTGGGCCGACTAAGGTCATTTTTTTTGTCGCGTCTATTGAGGCATGAACATATATATATATATATATGACATGTAAAGTTGTATTAAGGGGAGTCAAAGAAATATGCAAAGAAGAGATATAGAAGAATAGTATAAGATGTCAGAATAAGATAAATCTCTTTAAGATAATAAGAGCATCAATGCATAATCGGAACTTATCAGACAATAATGTCACATACAACAGTTCACTTTTGGATATAGTGTATATCTATTATCAAGGAGGTTGTAACCTTCATCTTATTAGGCAGTGAACCCTTGGACAGTGATTCCTCACCCCTAACAGGGTTATTGTAAAGACTCCTAACAAGGTCATTATACTTGCATTGTAAAGACGGCTTCTAACAGGGCAAAGGAACCTTTACAAGTTCATTATTCTAGTACAATCATTTATGGGTACTAATTTCCACTGGGGTTTTCCTCTGATCAAGGTTTCCCCATAAACATATCTAGTGTTATGTGTTTTTATATTATGCTTCATGTGTTATCTATTTAATTGAGTTTCAAATTGTTGAAATAGAATAATTAGTTAAACATTGATTCACTCCCCCCCTCTCAGTATTTCCAACATAATGATCATGTGTCCTCTACTCTATCCCAACTTATAGGACTAAGGAACTTCCACCCATACAGTGCCTCAAATGGTGTCATTCCCAATGAAGCATGGTAGTATTTTTTATAATAAAACTCAACCAATAGAAGATATTCTTCCCACTTTTATTACTGATCCATGCAATACATCCAAAGTAAATCCTCTACAACTTGGTTTACTCTCTTAGTTTGTCCATCTATCTGAGGGTGCTAGGCTATGTTAAAATTCAGCTGTGTACCCAAGAAAGCATTCAAGATTGTCCAAAAAATTGATGTCATCCTAGTGTCTCTCTCTGAAATAATAGTCTCTGGCACACTATGCAATCTGAAAATCTCATGCACAAACTTCTTAGCCAAAGCCAATGATCTATCTCTCAAGATCCTTGGAATAAAGTGAGCTACCTTGGTTAGTTTTTCAACTACAACCAAAATGACATCATGTCTACATCATGTCATGGGTAAACCCTGGATAAAATCCATACTTATGACTTTCCATTTGTATTCCAAAATATCATGTGGTTATAAAAGTCCTACTGGGTGGACATGCTCAGCCTTGACTCACTGACATTCTAAATAATGGGCTATGTAATCTATCACATTACACTTAAGCCCTAGCCAAAAGTACAATGGCCTCCATTCAGAAACCATCTTTTTTACCCATGAATATCCTACAAATGGAGTGCAATGCATCTCCTCAAGTACTACTTTCCTCAACCCTTCTCAGTCGGGAATATAAGTCATGTTCTAGTATCTCATAATGTTATATTGTGGTGACTGATCAAGAAAGTACTATCCAAGAAAGTCTTTTACCTTTCTTTAATGCATGGGGTTTTAGGCATCACCCCGAGTGGGGGTTTGGGGTGGCATGGTTTTGGCATGGGGGTTTGAGGCTTATTTTTGGCCAATTTTTGGCCCGACATGTTCTAACCCTAAAGCGGCATAAAGATTGTATAAATTGGCTTAGGGTTAGAGTTTCATGTTATGTATGTTTTAGTTTGTTCTTATGGTGGTATTGAGCTATAAGGGGATTGTGTATTGTGATTAGAGATTTTAATCATTTGATAATAATAATAATATTGGACTGGCTATTGGTGGATGTAGCCCAGGGATTGGGTGAACCACTTTAAATCATTGTGTCTTGTGTTCTCTTTTGTTTTGGTTTATTATTCTCTGATATTGGTTATAGTTCTGCATGTAATTGTTATTTCTGTCTTGTTAATCCTAACAAGTGGTATCAGAGTGAGGTTGTCTTTTGTTATCCTCTATAGGAACATCTCATGGTTTAGTGGGAGTCTCACGGTTGAGTGGAAGTAGTGGCAGACGAGGGTAGGTTGAAGGTTAAGAAGTTTAATGGAAAGAACTTTCAGTTATGGAAAATGTAGATGGATGGCTATCTCTATCAGAAGGACTTATGGCGACCATTAGGAGGAGTGAGAAAGAAAGATGTGACTATATCTCAGGAGGATTGGGATATTCTAGATAGAAAGGCACTGGGCAGCATTCGCTTATGCCTGGCACAATCGGTGGTGTTTAATATTACAAAGGCAAAGACAACTAAAGAGTTGATGGAAACCCTGGTGAAGTTTTATGAAAATCCTTCTGCTTTGAATAAGGTATTTCTTATGAATCCTTTATTTAATATGAATATGGTAGAAGGTGGGTCAGTGACTTGTCATTTAAATAATTTTAATATAGTTACTAGTCAATTATCTTCTGTGAGTATAAATTTTGATGAAGAAATTAGGGCTCTTTTGATTCTGTATTCTTTGCCAGAAATTAGGAGTAGCTTGATAATCTTTGTTAGTAACTCTATTTATAATTTGAACACCATAAAATTTGATGATTTTTTTGGTGTTATTCTGAGTGAGGAAATTCATAGAAAAATCTCAGGCGGATCTACATCAGGTAGTGTTTTGGATGCAGAAAGAAGAGGTAGAACAAGAGATAAAGGAAACAACTCTGGAAATCATGAAAAATCTTTTAGTAATAACTGAGAGGGGGGGTGAATCAGTGGCCTAAAAAATTAATCCTTAAATCAACCCTTAAAAATTATATCCACTAATTATGTCTCAAGTTATCTTCTGTCCTACAAGATGTATGCCTTGAAATACTTTAACCAATTTTCTACTTGTCAGATTGCTTTGCTAATCTCTCTTCTGTATGATTACCGATAAGCAGTTAACTTATTTACTGAAACACATTAAATATGTAGAGTATATCGATAAATCCATAAATGCATATGTGAAATGTAAAACAGTAAAGTAATAAACGATAAACACATAACACAAGGATTTTAACGTGGAAACCATGTTAAGGGAAAAAACCACTAGGACTGGTACCCCAAATTTTCAATCTTCTGAAGTGAGCTCTGTTATGAGCCAACCTTGTTAAAGGTTACAAACACACTATTAGGTGTGACCTTGTTAGAGGATTTAGAAATAGTTTTTCAACTAGTATCTGGCATCTAATGCTACCATCCTTGATCAAACACTCACTTAGCCTGTCAATAGGTATCGGGCATATCCAATGCTACTTTTGTGATCAAAATTTTTAATACTCGTTGGGATGTATCTCAATTGAAAAATAATTTTAAGTCCTTCTCAGTTAAGAGACTTATATTCTTCAATTGTTAAACTAAAACACTAATGATCTATTCATACATACAACTCAATTGCAGATTTTCAGATCTATTGTAGGTCCATTACTTCACTGATCAATATAATCAAATATATACCTTTGCTCCACACTTGTTTTTCTTTGTGATGCTTGTCTCATTGTTCATCAGTGTCTGCAGAATCTAGCACTTCCTTTAGCTTGTTGATTAGGACTGAAATGAAGACTTTCTTCTCCTTTAGATTTTCTTTAGCATCTTTCCTCTTCTCTTGTTCACCCCACAATTTGTAATGAATTGAGTTTGTCTCTATATAGACATGATTTCTTCTTTTCTTAGCTTTCTTGATTCTTGGCATGTTCCACAATTATTTCCAATATATTTAAAGCAAACTCCTAATTTATCTCAAAGAGATCTTCTTGCCAACTGGACAAATTAGTTTTAAATCAACTACTTATCTCTAGCTTTATCTAGATGATTAAAACAATGATAAGTATCTGTTAACTCTATCTTTAGCTTCTTGATAGCTAAGCATTTTTTCATTTTTTGAACTCTCTATTCTGTCGGTCAACATTTCAGTTAGTCATCAGTGATAACTGATTGTTTTGTTAGTGTGACTTCAGTTGTCATCGGGATCTCTATCCTTTGTTTTCTCCGTCGGGCAACACTGAAATTCTATCCATCGAGTTACTCTGTGTTTTTCTCATTGGGCATCACTATAACTCTGCTCATTAATAATTTTGTGCATTAGCTCATCAGGTAACACTATGATTGTGCTCTTTTACTCTGACCATCGGTTTGCACTTTGTTGGTGTATGTAGTCAATTAGTGAATACTTGACTTGTATGCATTAATGATAGCATAGTCTTGATTCATCAGTTCTTTGAATTATTTTTGGCAGTGTTTCCATGACCATACAGATTATATCAAGTTGACATCAATGACAATACAATACATTAACTAATTTAATGCTTTGTATGATCATCAACTTAACATCTTCAAACATTCAATCAATTACATGTCATCAATCTCTCCCTTTGGCATTGATGGCAACATACTACATTATCATACTATACTATTGCTAATACAATATGAAATATATAGTTTCATCAAGCTTTCCTTATGTAACTATTACAAATGTCTGGCTATCGGTAAGCTCAAATAGCATTGATTTTGAATCATGTAGCTTCCTTTCTGTCTTCAATCCCTTCACTGGATAGATTTAGAATTTTTTTCTCTGATGTGATGTGTTCTCCTTCTGTGTCAAACTCTCTCCCGTTGACTGTTCTTTCTTTTGATGTCACTTGTCATTCTTTTCATTTTGTGTGTACTCTCCCTTTCTTTTTATATCTCTCCCTTTGGATACTTGATGGATATGATCTCTTCCTAAGATGATAATGGATAAACTCTCTCCCTTTATCAATATGATAATGATATATTTCTCTCCCTTTGACATTAATGCCAAACATCTTTTCTTTTCAAACAAACTTTTGATAGTTATGTCAAGTGGATCCTTTCTATCTATAATATATTCCTTGAATTTCCCAGTCCATCGGTAATAACTCTATTGCTTGGAGTAGATAATACCTTGTTGTGTATAGATTTATCTTTGAAGTTCATCTCTCTGCTTGCATCAACATGAATGATATTCTGATAGTATGTAGGTTGATGAAGACTTCTAGTCAGCTTTACTGACTAGTAGACAAGGGTCTTACCCCTAGTCTCTTTCTCAAGTACTCAAATGCATCCTTGGGTAGTGGCGTGGTGAAGATATCGGCCAGTTGTTCCTTTGATTGCACATACTCAAGTATCACCTCCTTTTCTTGAACTTGCTCTATCAAATAATGATACTTGATGGCATTATGCTTTGTTTTAGCATGCATGACTGGATTTTTGGAAATTTTTATTGCACTGGTATTGTCACAATATATAATTACTAGTTCTAAAATTTTCACATGTATACCTCCCAGTAACTATTTGATCCATGCAATATTTGAGTAGTTTGCAGTAGAAACAACATACTCTGCCTCTACAATAGATTGTGAGATGCATCCTTATTTCTTGCTGATCCATGTGACAAGTCTATCACCCATAAAGAATGCTCCTCTAGTTGTGCTCTTCCGGTCATCAATATTTCCAGCCCAATCAGCATCAGTAAAGACATTAAGTTCAAATTTTCCTTCTCTTCTATACCATAAGCCATATTCCTCGGTATTCATCAGATATCTTAGAATTCTTTTCACAAAATTCATATGTGATTCTCTAGGATTAGCAAAAAATCTAGCAACTATTCCTACTGCATGTGCAATATTTGGTCTAGTATGTACAACATACATGATTTTTCCAATCATAGATTTGTACAAAGTCAGATTTACCTTTGATGACTTGTCTTCCTTTGTCAACTTGCATCTAGTTGCCATCGGTGTTCCAACTAGTTTGGACTCTTCCATCTTGAATATTTTTAGTACTTCTTTGATGTACTTGGATTGTGTAATAAAAATACCTTCATCTTGTTGCATGATCTGTAAACCAAGAAAGAACTTGATCTATCCAGACATAGACATCTCAAAATCTTTTCTCATTTCATTTGCAAATGATTTGCATAGCATATCATTTCCTCCAAATATGATGTCATCAACAAATATCTCAGCAATCAAAATGTTAGCATCAATATCTTCCTTTAAATAAAGATTACTATTTTCACTAGTCCTTACAAATCCAATACTTATAAGATAGGAATGAAGTCTTTCATACCAGGCTTGGGGTGCTTGTTTTAATCCATATAGGGCTTTGTGAAGTCTACATACCATGTCCCTCTTGTCTAGATAAACAAACCCTTCTGGTTGTCCAATGTATACCTCTTCTTCAAGTATTCCATTCAGGAATCTAGACTTGACATCCATTTGATATACCTTGAATCCTTTACATGCAGCATAAGAAAGTAATATTCTAAGTCCTTCTATCCTAGAAATGGATGCAAAGGTTTCTACATAGTCAATTCCTTCTTCTTGTGCATACCCCTTGCATACTAGTCTTGCCTTATTTCTTGTGACTTCTTCACTCTCATTTAGCTTATTCCTGAATATCCATTTTGTACCAATGACATTCTTGTCATCCGGTCTCGGTACAAGTGTCCATGTCTTGTTTTTCTTTATCTTCTCTATCTCCTCATTCATAGCACTAATCCATTCATCATTATCTAGTGCAACATTGATAGATTTTGGCTCATAATAAAAAATAAGACATCTTGTATTTAGAGACTTACTTATAGCTCTCATACCAGCCTTCTTGTCTCCAATGATATGGTTTTGTAGATGGTTCTTTCAGACATATCTTGTACTTGTATAGGTTCATCTCTTTGTAAATCAGCTTGATCATCATTTTGTTCTTCATTCTGTTCTCCATCAATTTTTGCATCATCTTGAGCAATATTTTGATCATCGGTATTTGTAGCCCGATGTTCAGGTGCAATGATCAGTTGCTTAGGAGCTCTACATTGTTGGTAGGGTAGAGTGTCAGGTTCTTCATTGTAAGTAAACCTATTGTAGTCCTCTGGTTCTTTAGTGCTTTCCTTTCCATTCTTCTCTGCAAATTCATCTATCTTTAGATTTGCACTTTCAACAATTTTGTTAGAGGCTTTATTTAGACATTTATAAGCCTTTCTCTTGGTAGAATACCCTAGAAAGATTCCTTCATCACTCTTGGAGTCAATTTTTCCATTTCTATCATCTTTTAAGATATAAAATTGACTGCCAAAATTTTTGAAATAACTTACATTGGGTGTGTATCCATACCAAAGCTCATAAGGTGTCCTTTTGGTGTCCTTCTTCAATTTTACTCTATTAAATGTGTAAACAGTAGTACTGACAGCTTCCCTCTAGAATATTTGGGTGATCCCTTTCTCTATCATCAGTGTCCTTGCGCAATCAACTATGGATTTGTTCCTTCTTTCAACAATTCCATTCTGTTGTGGTGTTCTTGGTGCAGAGACCTATCTTTTGATTCCATGCTCATTACAAAAGTTAGTGAATTCATCTGAAATAATTTCCCCTCCTCTATCTAACCTTAAGCATTTCAAATCCTTGTCACTTTTCTTCTCAACCATTTCTTTGTACCATTTAAACATCTTAAATGCTTCTGATTTTTATTTTAGAAACATGGCTGTCATCATTCTAGAGTAATCATCAACAAAGAGAATAAAATATCTATCTCCATAATAACTCTTTGTCCTCATAGGTCCACATAAATTAGTATGGACTAATTCTTGAATTGCATCAGATGTATGGGTTTTTCTTTTGAAACTAGACTTTGTCATTTTACCTTTTTGACAATTCTTACACATGATGTTGTCGGGCTTGGCCATCATTGGTAAGCCTCTGACATTTATCTTTTTGCTAATCTTTATCATGTTGTCAAGATTCACATGACAATATTTTGTGCCACAACCATATATCTTTGTTTGTAGCAATCAAACAAGTGGTGTCAGTGTCATTCAAATATAATAAATTACCTTTTGTCTGCTCAGTGGTACCAATTAGATTTCCTAATTTATTGAAGATCTTTGCCTTCTTATTTTCAAATGCTACTTTGTGACCTGAATTATTCAACTGGAAAACACTCAATAGATTATAATTCAATCCATTTACCCAATAAGAATTTCCACATTTTATCTAGTTATTCAACATTATGGTTCCTCTACCTTCAACTGGACAAGGTGTGTCATTACCCATTCTTACTAAACCACCTTTATAGTACTCAAAAGTCTCAAACTTTTTCTTATCACCAGTCATATGGTGAGTGCAACCACTATCTGTGATCCAGACATAATTTTTACTAACCTTAGATATGAGTGCAATTTCTACATATCTTTCCTCATCATCATCTGAATCATCTTTTACTGCCACAAACACCATCTCAATGTCTTCATCAGATTCGGTGTCAGTATAATCATCTTTGCATTTTGCTAGGTAACTGGCTTACTTTCCTTTGTCCTTTTAGTCTTGGGTATCTCTTCTTTCTGATTGTTGGTAGCTTCTGTAATCACCTCTGTCAGACTTCTTTTCAAGTGATCTATCATTACTTCTGTCATCTTTTCTTCTATCAGTAAATCTTGTAGCAAAGTGTCCAATCTCTTTTCAATTAAAACAAACCAGTGGTAATTTACCTTTGTATTTATCTTTGCCTCTACATCCTTCTAGCCATAAGTGATTCAATTTCATCAAGATCATCTTCTTCACTTTCACTATCACTATCTTTTTTCATACTATTTTTATGACTTGATTTATTTATTCTCATAGAAGTTTCGAATTCACACTCTATGTTTGGTAAGACACTATTATCAAATTTGTTCATCTCAAATGAAATCAGTCTTCTAGTCAAACTGTCTACAGTAAAATTTCTATTTTCTACTACTCTAATTTCTCGAATGGCAGATACTCTAATAGCATAAGTAGGTGGTAAGGTTCTTATAATTTTACTTACCACTGTATCTTCTTCTAGTACACCTCCAACTCCTCGGATAGCATTGACTACCTCTTTGATTATTATGATGTACTGAGTGATGTTTTCACCTTATTTCATTTTGAGATCATCAAAATTTCCTCTAAGGCTTTCTTCCTTGGCTTTCAAAACATTTTTGTCACCACCATGTACAAGCATCAATTTGTTTCATATCTGCTTTGCAGTCTTGCGGGTTTTGACATCTTCAAATTCAGCATCAGAGAATGAGGAAGAAAGCTCTATCATCATGCAATTGTGTTGATGTTTCTCTCTCATTTAATCAACTGTTGGTGCTCCTGTGGGAAACACATATTCAACATCTAAGTATTGAGTAACATCATTACCAATACCTTATAAGCGGAGTCTTTTTCTACTCTGCCATGAAGCAAAATTATCTTTTTTCAACTTGGGCACATCTCGTCTGTTCATCTTGTGATCTTTAGCTTAGGTCTTGAAACCTTCCTTCTAAGCACACAAGCTCTGATACCAATTGTTAGTAATAACTGAGAGGGAGGGGGGTGAATCAGTGGCCTCAAAAATTAACCCTTAAATCAACCCTTAAAAATTATAACCACTAATTATGTCTCAAGTTATCTTCTATCCTACAAGATGTATGCCTTGAAATACTTTAACTAATTTTCTACTTGTTGGATTGCTTTGCTAGTCTCTCTTCTGTATGATTACCGATAAGAAATAAACTTATTTACCAAAACACAGTAAATATGTAGTGTATACCGATAAATCCAGAAATACATATGTGAAATGTAAAACAGTAAAATAATAAACCATAAACACGTAACACAAGGATTTTAACATGGAAACCCTGTTCAGGGAAAAAAACCACTGGAACCGGTACCCCAAATTTTCACTCTTCTAAAGTGAGCTCTATTAGGAGCCAACCCTGTTAAAGGTTACAAACACACTGTTAGGTGTGACCTTGTTAGAGGATTTAGAAATAGTTTTTCAACTATTATCTGGCATCTAATGCTACCATCCTTGATCAAATGCTCACTTGGTCTTTCAATAGGTATCGGGCATATCCAATGCTACTTTTGTGATCAAAATTTTTGATACTCCTTGGGATGTATCTCAATTGAAAAATAATTTTAAGTCCTGCTTGGTTAAGAGACTTATATGCTTCAATGGTTAAACTGAAACACTAATGATCTGTTCATACATACAACTCAATTACAGATTTTCAGATCTATTGTAGGTCCATTAATTCACTGATCAATATAATCAAATATATACCTTTGCTCCACACTTGTTCTACTCTGTGATGCTTGTCTCACTGTTCATTGGTGTCTCACTGTTCATCAGATTTTCTTTAGCATCTTTCCTCTTCTCTTTTTCACCCCACAATTCGTAATGAATTAAGTTTTTCTCTATATAGACATGATTTCCCCTTTTCTTGGCTTTCTTGATTCTTGGTGTGTTCTACAATTCTTGCCAATAGATTTAAAGAAAACTCTTGATTTATCTCAAAGAGATCTTTTTTCCTACTAGACAAATCAGCTTTAAATCAATTACTTATCTCCGGCTTTATCTGGATGATTAAAACAATGATAAGTATATGTTGACTCTATCTTTAGATTCTTGACAGCTAAGCATTTTGTCATTTTCTAAACTCTTTGGTCTATCGGTCAACATTTCAGTTAGTCATCGGTGATAACTAACTATTCCGTCAGTGTGACTTCAATTGTCATCGGGATCTTTGTCCTTTGTTTTCTCCATCTAGCAACACCGAAATTCTTTCCGTCTGGTTACTTTGTGTTTTTCTTGTCAGGAAACACTATAACTCTACTCGTCGGTAATGTTGTGTGTTAGCTCATCGTGTAACACTGTGACTCTGCTCTTTTACTCTAATTGTCAATGTGCACTCCATTGGTGTATGCAGTCACTTAGTGAATACTTGGCTTGTATGCATTACTGATATCATAGTCTTGATTCATCGGTTCTTTCAAGCCTTTTTGGCAGTTTTTCCATGACCATAATAATTATATCAAGTTGACATCAATGAAAATACAATACATTAACTGATTTAATGCTTTGTATGATCATCAACTTAACATCTTCAAACATTCAATCAGTTACATGTCATCAAAATCATGAGAAAAGTCAAAAGGAAAGAGGTCTCAATCAAGAGGACCTAGCGACTGTCGGTACTATGGAAAACTAGGTCATAAGAAGAAAGATTGTTGGTCTTGGAAGAATAAAGAAGGAGACAAACAAGAAGGTAATAAGGAGGCAAATGGGGTAAGTAATAAATATGAAGATGGTGTTTTGATTTTTAACCTTGAGAATTTTGATGATTCATGGGTTGTAGATTCAAGGGCTTCTTTTCATGCTACACCCTATAGGAGTTATTTTATTGATTATGTCCAAGGTGATTTCGGGAAAGTTTATTTGGGAGATAATGAACCCTGTCAAATTATTGGGAAGGGAAGAATTGATATTAAGTTTCATAATGGGAATCATTGGCTGCTACAAGAGGTAAGACATGTTCCAGTGCTGAGTAGAAATTTAATTTCAGCAAGGCAACTAGGTGACGAGGGTTGCACAGTTAATTTTAATGATAAAAATTGGAAGGTTTCAAAAGGTTCCTTAGTAGTAGAAAAAGGTGTGAATTTAGGCACCTTACATCTTTGTACAGGTAATATTGTTCCTTATACTCTAATTGTTATAGAGAAAAGTGAATGTTCAAGAACGATTGTTGTAGTTGAGTAGGTAGAAAATGCAACAGTCATTGTGGATACCAAAATAGCACTATGGAAAAATAGACTTGGGCACATGAGTGAGAAAGGTATGAAATTACTTCACTCAAATAAAGTTTTACCAGGTCTAAAATGTGTAAATTTGGATTTATGTGAAAGTTGTGTGTATGGGAAACAAAAGAGAGTTAGTTTCTTGAAGGGTGGGAAGGAAAATAAAGATGATAAATTAGAGCTTGTGTATATAGATGTATGGGGGTCAGCTCATGTATCTTCCCTTGGTGGCTCTCTGTATTATGTTACTTTCATTGATAATGCAACTAGGAAAGTCTGGATTTATTTCCTTAGGTAGAAATCCTATGTCTTTGACACTTTTAAAAAAATGAAAAGCTTGGTTGAAAATGAGAATGGTAAACGATTAAAATGTCTAAGATCTTATAACAGTGGTGAGTATTGCAGAAAATAATTTGAAGATTATTGTTCCTCAAATGGTATTCATAGGAAAAAAATGGTTCCAAGGACTCCATAAGAAAATGGAGTGGTTGAATGCATGAATAAGACAATAATGGAGCATGCAAGGACTATGAGATTGCATGCTAGGCTCCCCTTAAACATGTGGGTAGAGGCTGTAAATACTATTGTCTATTTAATTAACAGAGGTCCCTCTACTCCTTTGGGTTGTGGTATTCCAGAGGAAGCATGGACTAGTAAGAAGGTAAGTTATTCTTTTCTCAGAACCTTTAGTTGTGAAGCATTTGCGCATATAGATTTTGAAAATAGAACCAAGCAGGAAGAAAAATCAAATAAATGTGTATTTGTTGGATATGGCATTGATGAATTTGGCTATAGACTTTTAGATTTTGAAAATTGTAAAATTGTAAGAAGCAGGGATGTCATATTCAATGAGAAAGTGTTGTATAAAGATCTATTGCGACAACATGAGAAGAAAGAGATTGATTATGTAGAGTTGGATGATATTGCAAAAGATAATGTTCAAGTAATTCCTTATGCTCTACAACAATAGCAACAACAAAAACCACATAGCCCAATGAATGTTAGACGGTCAACAAGGCTAAGTAGACCTCCAGATAGATTTTCACCTTCTTTGTATTCTATTTTATTAACTGATACTAGTGAACCTGAATGTTATAATGAACCTATGCAGGTGGATACAAAGCTTCACTGGGAGTCTGTAATGACAATTGAAATGGACTCCTTTCTGAAAAAATTAGACTTCGTATTTATGTAAGTTACCTATAGGCAAATGGGCTTTGAAGAATAAATGGGTTTACAGGTTGAAAGAAGAAGATGGAGGTAAGAAAAGATTTAAAGCCAAATTAGTCATAAAAGGATTTGCACAGAAACATGGTATTGATTTTGATGAGATATTTTCTCCAGTTGTTAAAATGACTTCTATTCATATTGTTTTAAGTATTGTGGCTACTCAAGATTTGCATTTAGAGAAGCTTGATGTTAAAACAAATTTTCTTCATGGTGATTTGAATGAAGAAATATATATGGTATAGCCATACAGATTTGAGGTCAAGGGTAAGGAGAGTTTAGTGTGCCGATTGCCAAAAAGTTTATATGGCTTGAAGCAAGCACCTCGGCAATGGTATATTAAGTTTGATGCTTTTATGAATGAGAATGGATACACTAGATGTAATTCTGACCATTGTGTTTATTTCAAGTGGTTGGATGATGCCAGCTACACTATTCTATGTTTATATGTTGATGATATGCTTGTAGTTGGGTCTAACATGGATCATATTAAGGGGTTGAAACAACAGTTAATAAAATCTTTTTGTATGAAGGATATGGGGGCAGAAAAACAAAATCCTTGGCATGAAAATTTGTAGAGATAGGAAGAACATAAAATTAACCCTTTCTCAGGTTGATTATGTTGAAAAGGTTTTGCAGAGATTCTCCATGAAGGATGCCAAAGTTGTCATTGTACCCTTGCCTGGTCATTTGAAATTGACTAAGAAGATGTGTCCAAAGACACCAGAAGAAGAGGCAAAAATGTCCAAGATACCTTATGCTTCAGTTGTAGGGAGCTCAATGTATGCTATGGTATGTACTAGGCCTGATATTGCACATATAGTGGGATTCATTAACCGGTATATGAGTCACCCTATGATTGAGCATTGGAATGCAGTCAAATGGATTCTCAGATACTTTTGAGGTACATCCAATAAGTGTTTACACTTTGGGAGCTCTACTAATACTGTTCATGGATATGTTGACTAATATTTGGTAGGAGATATAGATACCAAGAAGAGTACTACAGGTTATGTATTTACTATTCGTAGGACAACAGTGAGTTGGATTTCTTGGTTATAAAAGGTGAATTATTTATCCACTACAGAGGCAGGCTATGTTGTTTCTACAGAGGTAGCCAAGGAGATGATATTGCTTCAATTATTCTTGGAAGAATTGGGGCATCCATAGGCGGATAACTATCTGTAATCAGATAGTTAGAGTGTCATTCATCTTACTAAGAATTCTACTTTGCACTCAAAGACAAAGCACATACAGTTGTGGTATCATTTTATTCGGTCAGTTTTGGATGATGGGCAGTTAAAGAAGGAAAAGATACATACACATGATAATTCGATGAATATGTTTACAAAGGTTGTGATGAGGGAGAAGCTGAATTATTTTTCAGCTTTGGTTGGTCCTCTAGATTGAATTGACTAACATAAGAGAAGAGTCCAGGAAGGTTGGATTCAGTGGGAGCTTCACAGGGTAGCAATTTAGCTACAAGATCAGTCTCGAAGTGGGAGAATTGTTGGTTTATATGGAGTCTAACCAGTCCCCATGTGGGACATTGTTATATTGTGGTGACTGATCAAGAAAGTACTATCTAGGAAAGTGTTTTACCTTTCTACAATGCGTGGGGTTCAGGGCATCGCCTCGAGTGGGGGTTCGGGGGCGGAATGTTTTTAGCATGGGGTTTTGAGGATTATTTTTGACCAATATATGGGCCAACATGTTCTAACCCTAAAGCGGCATAAAGATTGTATAAATATGCTTAGGGTTAAGGTTTCATGTTATGTATGTTTTAGTTTGTTCTTACGGTGGTATTGAGCTATAAGGGGATTGTGTATTGCGATCATAGATTGTAATCACTATATAATATTAATATTGTACTGGATATTGGTGGACATAGCCCAAGGATTGGGTGAACCATGTTAAATATTTGTGTCTTTTGTTCTCTTCTATTTTGGTTTATTATTCTCTGATATTGGTTATAGTTCTGCATGTAATTGTTATTTATGTCTTGTTAATCCTAGCACATAATACCATAATCATCAAAAGTGTATCTGTAAAAATGGTAATCTTATGGATCAATGTGCATCATTGATTTGATCATCTCATAATGATCACCACCTTGAAGATTCTATAACACGTGCTCTCTCAAGCATGTCCTAGAAGTAGAGATAGTATAAATGTGTCTCCTCTTCCTAAGGGTGTCTTCCACTCTATTATCCTTCCCTTTATTGTACTCAATGCCAAAGTCATACTCACTCAGAAAATCTAACCAACATCATTTTCTAGCATTGATATTAGGTTGTGTGAAGATATACCTAGGTGCCATGTGATCTATTTTCAACTTGAACAACTTATCCAAAAGGTAATATCTCCACATCACTAATGCATGTACAATTGCAGCCAATTCTAGGTCATGATGTGAATAGTTAACCTCATATTTCTTTAGCTTTCATGACTCATAATCACTACTATACCATCTTGCATAAGCACACCTCCAAAACCTTCCCCTGAAGCATTTGTAATAACAGTGAATTTCCCATTCGGATCTGGTATAATCAAGATAGGAGAGTATGTGACTTTTTGTTTCAATAATTGGAATGCTCTCTCACATGTATTAGTCTACCCATATCTTTTCCATTTCCTCTCAAGGGTTTTAATAGGAGTTGCAATCTTGGAAAATCTCTCCACAAATTTCTTGTAATAACATGTGAGTCCCATGAAACTTATAACTTCACTCACATTTGTTAGGAATAAGGTGTCTCAACCTTGTATATTTCCTTACATTTGATATTTTCCAAATGTCAGCACTTTGGACAATGTGTAAGGTAATCATGACTGAAATGGTTATGACAGATTCCTATGATGGTCATTAATATTTGTAAGAGCTAATTGTGGAAGATTCGATGATGGGTGAAGACATGCAAGACATGTGGCAACTGATCATGTTGAGTAAATTTTTTCGGGTTCCTATTTTCTCAGAGAATGGTAAAATCCTAATACGGTTGTCTTTGGAAGTTGCCCTAAAAATGGAAGCGCATGATATAAGTGTTTTTTAGGGTTGAAAATCTGTGTGATAAGTTAGTGTATTGTTGGAACATTTTTATGCTGTCGGATTTTTCTTCAAGTGTTGATTATCTCCTGAAAGAACTTGCATTGCAAGTGTATTGTAAACAGTAATAGTTTTGATTAGTACATTGTGCAGGTTTTGGAGTGCTGGGGTTTTTTACCGAAAGGTTTTCCCTAGGGTAAATCATTGTGTCATTCTCATTTTTCTATGTATGCATGTTATTTTATTATCACTCTGTAATTGCTAAGGGTTAAATCTAAATTTGCATGATCCTCTTCTTGGGAGTTTAGCGTAGGGAACTATTTTTTGCACACTTAGTTTCCTTTTAGTTAGTATTAGAGCCTGGCTAGTTTTGGTTCTATTTGTTAGGGTGCGGGTTTTTTGATCTAATCTCCATTTCAGTGGGACTATTGTTGCAGAGTATTCATAACCTTATTACAAGAAGAGATGGCATGTTCTTTAGATAGTAGAATGGAGGTGGAAAAGTTCAATGGCACAAACTTTGAGTTGTGGAAAATCAAGATGGAAGACATGCTCATAGACCGTGATGTATGGGAGGTGGTTGATAATGATAGAAAACTAGTAAACATGCCTCAAGTAGATTGGGATCTCAAGGATTGGAAAGCTAAGGGTCTCATTAGACTCTGTCTAGCACATTCTGTTCTCCTGAATGTTATCGATGAGAAGACCGCAAACAAATTGTGGACACGGCTTGGGTCTATGTATCAGGCCAAGTCCTTGGTGAATAGATTCTTCCTGAGAAATAATTTGTATTCTCTGAGAATGGGGGAAGGAGGATCCACTGCAGATCACCTGAATGCATTTAACATGGTGATTTCTTAGTTGACATCAACTGGTGTCAAGTTGGATGAGGAGGATCGATGTATGTCCCTACTATGTTCCTTGCCGGATTCATGGGACCATCTTGTGATGGCCCATGGGAGTACTATTGTCACTTTCCAAATGGATGATGTGGTGTCTTTTCTATTATCTAAAGAGATGCGAAGAAAGACTTCTGATTCAACAAAGGAAGCCCTTGTTGTTCGTGGTAGATCCAAAGACAGAGGAAAGAAAAATGACAATAAGTTTGAAAATGGTAGATCCAAATCCCGTGGGAAATCTAAGAATCCTGGAAAGTATAAGGTAACATGTTGGAACTGTGGTAAGACTGGGCACTTCCATAAGGACAACAAAGAGCCAAAGAAGAAGAAGAAAAGCCTAGATTTAGATTCTGAAAAATATTAAGAAGATGGTGATGCTTTTGTCACAGCCTTGGCCACACATGCATCTGATGATGTGTGGCTAATTGACTCGGGTACTTCTTTTCACATGGCCTCTCATCGAAGTTGGTTCTCAAAGTACGAGGAGTTAAATGGTGGAAAGGTGTACCTGGGTGATGATTCTCACCTAGAGATAGTTGGACGAGGAAGAGTCACTATTAGATTCCCTGATGGATGAGTAAAGGGGATCAACGGGGTAATGCACATCCTGAGTTTGGCACAAAACCTGTTATCTATAAGTATACTAAATGATGCAGGTGTGTAATTTGTTTTTTTGAAAGAAGGATGCAAGATGATTAGAGGATCTATGGTGCTCGCGAAAGGTACTAGGAGAGGTACCTTGTTTCAGCTGGATGCTTGCACTTCACAGTGCAATAGTTCTTATGTCTCAAGGAAGAGAGCAACAATCACTTCATCTCCACCATCTGAACCAGCAGTGAAGAAGTCTGTGGTAATGGGTTCTGATGGTAGTACAGCAAGTGTGCCTAAGGGTGCTAACACTTTGGAAGGCAAACTTCCTGCAGAAAAGACAATGTTGTGGCATATGAGATTTGGCCACATTGGTGAGAAAGGTCTCAGAACCCTGAAAAATAAAAACCTCATTGAGGGGATAAATGATTGTAATCTTGAGTTTGACTTCTTCAAATACTATGTTTATGGTAAGAATAATCATGTTTATTTTTACTCCAGTTCTCACAAGTCTTCTAGTATTTTGGATCTTATCGATTCGGATGTGTTTGGTCCTGTTAAAGTTCCTTCACTCTCCAAATCTGTATACTTTGTAGCTTTTATAGATGATTACAGTATAAGGACATGGATTTATTTCCTTAAAAGCAAGACACATGTTTTCAGTTAGTTCAAGGAATTTAAAGCTCTCATAGAGAATCAGACTGGTAGAAGAATTAAGTGTGTGAGAACTAACAATGGTGGTGAGTTTTGTTTGGCAGAGTTTGAAAAGTCCTGTAAAGAATGAGGGATTGAGAGGCATGATACAACTCCTTATACCCCACAACAAAATGGAGTTGTAGAAAGAATGAACATGACATTGATGGAGAAGGTTAGGAGTATGCTTAGTGGAGCTGGCCTCGAACAAAGGTTTTGGGCTGAAGTTGTGGCCACTGCTTGATATCTGGTTAATAGATCTCCTACATCATCTCTTGTTGGTAAGAAACCCATCAAGGTGTGGTCTAGTAAGAAGCCTTCAATTAGACATCTTCATGTTTTTGGTTGTGAAGCTTATGCACATATGCCTAAGGAGAGAAGATCTAAGTTGGAAAAAAGGCTGTAAAATGTAATTCATCAACTACAGTGTTGGTGTGAAAGGATACAAGCTTTGGGATCCTATGAATGGTAAGGTGATGTATAGCAGAAATGTTATTTTTAGAGAGCTAACATCTTCTCCTATTGTGCTACATCTAGATGAAAAAGAAATGAAAGAAGATGTTGTTCAGTTGCCTCCTACCCCTGAGAAGACTGAACAGAGACACCGTGATGGATCTGATGATGAGGAGAGCTCTAGCAGCTCTAAAAATTTAGAAGAAGAG
>MU224393.1:3841794-3871743 GCA_018584345.1 Thuja plicata
ATTTTCTATGTTAGATTCCAGTTGTGCTTATGCCTTGATTACAAACACTGATGAGCCTAGATCTGTGAAAGAGGCTATAGGTATGGAAGATGTAGGTTCCTAGATTGAGGCCATGGATGATGAGATGCCTTCATTGGAGAAGAAAAAAACTTGGGACCTAGTACCTTTGCCTAAAGGACGGAAACCTATTGGAAGAAAATGGGTGTTTAAGAAGAAATTTTGTGCAGATGGCAGTGTTGAGAGGTACATGGCCAGATTGGTTAGAAAGGGGTATTCATAGGTGGAGCGAATTCATTATGGTGAAATATTCTCTCCTGTTACAAAGCTTACATCCATTAGATTTATGTTATCTCTAGCAGCATCATATGATTTAGGTGAAGACAACTTTCCTTCATGGTGATTTGGAGGAAGAGATCTATATGTTACAGCCTGAGCACTATATTCAAAAAGGTAAAGAGTCTTTGTTTTGCAAATTAAAGAAGTCTTTGTATGGTTTGAAACAATAGCCTAGGATGTGGTACCTTAAATTTGATGCCACTGTGTTGTCAATTGGTTTTCTAAGATCGAAATCAGATCATTTTTTTTATTTCAAAGTTGACAATGATCACCTTCTTATTATTGCATTATATGTTGATGATATGTTGTTGATTGGGAAGGGTATGGGTATGATTTCTGATTTGAAGTATCAGTTTTTAGCACAGTTTTAGATGAAAGATCTAGGGGCAGCCAGGTATATTCTGGGTATGGAAATCAGTAGAGATAGGTTTGACAGAAAGATTTGGTTGAGTCAGAGTAAGTATGTAAAGTCTGTGTTGGACAGGTTTAGCATGGTAGATTGCAGACCATTGTGTGTTCCTATTTCTATGGGAACAAAGTTATCTGTGGATGATTATCTAAAATATCCTAGTGAGGTAGAGGACATGAGCAAAGTAACTTATGTGAGTGCAGTTGGCAGCCTTATGTATGCTATGGTCTGTACTAGACCAGACATTGCCCAAGTAGTGGGATTCCTAAGTTAGTTTATGGCTAAACCTGGACGGTTACATTGGGATGTAGTTAAGAGAGTGTTCAGATATTTGAAGGATACATCAGAGTATTCCATATGCTATCATGGAAACTCTTTTGGAGCTCCACATTCAGTTTGTATTCATGGCTTTGTGGATTCAGATTGGGTAGGTGACATTGATAAAAGGAGATCCACCAGTGCCTATGTATTCACTATGTTTGGTGGTGCCATCAGTTGGATGAGTAAGCGAAAACCTATGGTCGCTTTGTCCATGAAAGAAGCAGAGTACATGGAAGCTACTCATGCTTGTAAGGAAGCCATTTGGCTTAGGAGACTGTGTTTGGATGTTGGTGTTGATGCAAGACAGGTTACAATTTGTTGCGACAGTCAAAGTGCTATTTGCCTTACGAAGAATCCAACTTTCCATGCCAGAATGAAGCACATTGATGTGCAGTTTCACTTTGTGAGAGATATGGTAGAGGATGGAAAGGTAAGTTTGGAGAAGGTAGATATAGTAAAGAATGTTGCGGATGCATTGATAAAACCTGTGGGCTCAGCAAAGTTCAGATGGTGTTCGGAGTCTATGGGCCTCTCAGCCTATAGAAATTAAATCCTGTTATTTCCTTTGGCCCTTACAAGGTGTTTGAAAAGTGGGAGAATGTTAGGAATAAGGTGTCTCAACCTTGTATATTTCCTTACATTTGATATTTTCCAAATGTCAGCACTTTGGACAATGTGTAAGGTAATCATGACTGAAACAGTTATGACAGATTCCTATGATGGTCATTAATATTTTTAAGAGCTAATTATAGAAGATTTGATGATGGGTGAAGACATGCAAGACGTGGAAATTGATCATGTTGAGTAAATTTTTTTGGGTTCCTATTTTCTCGGAGAATGATAAAACCCTAATACGACTGTGTTTGGAAGTTTCCTAAAAAGGGAACTGCATGATATAAGCATTTTTTAGGGTTGCGAATCTGTGTGAGAAGTCAGTGTATTGTTGGAACATTTTTATGCTTTCGGATTTGTCTTCAAGTGTTGATTATCTCCTGAAAGAACTTTCATTGCAAGTGTATTGTAAACAGTAATAGTTTTGATTAATACATTGTACAGGTTTTGGAGTGTTGGGGTTTTTTACTGAAAGGTTTTCCCCAAGGTAAATCATTGTGTCATTCTCATTTTTCTATGTATGTATGTTATTGTATTATCATTCTTTAATTGCTAAGGGTTAAATCTGAATTTGCACGATCCTCTTATTGGGAGTTTAGCGTAGGGAACTGTTTTCATATATCTTCTTCTTTGATTCGGAGTTGATGATATCCAGATCTCAAATCAATTTTAGAGAGAACATTTTCTCCCTTCATTTGATCAAATAGTTTATCTATTCATGGAAGAGAATATTTTTTCTTGATAGTCACCTTATTAAGAATCCTGTAATCTATGCATAATCGTAAGGTACCATCTTTCTTCTTCACAAAGATCACTGGAGCTCCCCATGGTGATACACTAGGGCATATGAACCCTTTATCCAAGAGTTCTAGCAACTGCACATTTAACTTGTACATTTATGTGGTGTTCATTTGATATAGGGCCTTAGATTAAGGCTCAGTTCTAGGCATTACATCAATAGAGAAGTCAAATTCCCTCTTCAGAGGTAACTCAGGTAATTCTTCTGGAAAGACATCCCAGAACTCCTGCAAGATAGGATGATATTTTAAGATAGGAAGAGTGTCAAGTTCTTTGACATAATCCACATGCATCATGTTCCCCTTTCTCTTTGCCTTTTTCAATTGCATGGGAGAAATTTGTCTAAGCTTAAAGGGCCTTTTAACAACCAAAAGTATTGTAGTTTTACCTACATCATCTAGACTGATTTGTCCTTATAGTTCACTAAAGCCTTATGTTCATTCAACCAAAATTATTCTCAAGATGACATCATAAGAACCCAAAGGGGTGACATATAGATTTACTTGCGTTTGAAAATTTGGAAGTTCTAACTCATTGCAAGCTAAACATTGTTCAACCCTATGCTCTTCCCTATTACCATACTGTACCATCCATAGTTCAAATATATATCTTGATCTAGCTGATAAATGAGAAACAACTCTAGGATCTATAAAACATTATATAGCTCCTGTATCAATCAATATGGAAATATTTTTTCCAAAGAGCTTACCAGCCAACCGGATCGGAGTAGCCTGAAAGTTAACTAGTCTATGGTCAATAGCTGCATGAATCTGATGATGTGGTTAGGGACCTTTCCCATCTCTGTGGACTATATGTTGAGGGCATGCACTAGCATAATGGTTACCTCCACAAATTAAATAAGCCATCCAATGGTCCATGTCTACCCTCAGGCTTATTCCTCTAGTTGTCATTCTTGTTATTCCCATTTTTGTTATTACCTATGTTCTGATACTGAGCACCATTATTATTGGTAGTCCTTCATGCATTTCCTCAACCTTTCCCTCTCATATTTCACATCTGTTGTCTTCCTAAATCCCTTAGTTTGTTATCCTGAAATTTCCTCTTAAATCCCTAAGAGGCATTAGCCCTCTAATTTTCCCTTGCTATAGGTCCACCTGTTTTAGTTTTTGTTCTTTCCTCAGTGCCTTTTTGAAAGAAAATTCCATAGTCTCAGTCTCATGCATGTCAACTTAAGATCCTATCTCTGGACATAAACTAAGAATAAATTTGTGGGTTCTAAACTGTTGATACTGAGATACATACTTAACCAAGTGCCAAAACCTCTCATAGCACTGAGTAACAATCAATACTGCCTATATCAGGTTCTGGAACTCAGCTACCTTTCAATCATAGTATAATTGTGGTAGCCATCTCTTACAGAATAGTGTCATAAAATCTACCCAATGAATCTTACTAGGTTGCATCCTCTTCTCTTCCATCTCATTGTTCCACCAAGTACCATCTTCACCAATCAAATGGAAAGCATCCCACATAGCACTAGATTCTTCAGAAAGGTTGTGAACATGGAAGTAATTTTCCATGGATACAATCTATGCTTCAGCCTCATCACTGATGTTCTTACCATTGAAAGTAAGAGGTATGACCTTCTTGAGGTTCTTACTCAGTTCCTCTGCTATTCTTTCCCTGTTATTAGGTACTTTCACAACCCTAAGACCAGCATTAGGTTTTAATTGCTCATTTCTCCTATCCTCCTCTTCTTTCCTCTGTGCTTCCAATCTCAAATCTTCCTCTTTCTTACACTGAGATTCAAGCCTCAAATCTTCCTCTTGTTTCTATTGAGCTTTTATCCTCATATCTTCTTCCCTCTTCCTTCTTTCCTCATCATTCTTCCTACCTCTTAAATCCTTCTCAAGATGATCCATACGATCACCATTTTGCTAGAGAGAGCTATGATCTGATCTAGCCTCTTATTAGGTTCATCTATTCGTTCACTTTTAGATCCATCTTGGTTACTATTTTTGGTATTCACGGTGTAATATGAACTCCTACTTCAAGCATGATTACACAACTTAGCAACAGTAGACCAAGGTCCTAGTATTTAAACACAACTCTAATACCACATGTAAAGTCGTAATTTTCCTATAAAAGACACAAAATAAAATAGGCTAAAATTCATCAGATGTCGATTCAATAGTCATAGTCAGTCAACCACTAAGACTAGTCAAAGGAAAAATACTCATAAAAATTACTCATTTCATTTGAAAATTCCATATAATATCAATTCTCTGAATGAAGTACAAGATTAGGAAGTCGACCATCGTGTCGACCTTTACAATACAAATCATAAGAAAATAAATATTTTAATTACATTAAGATTTTCAACCAACTTGTCGTGCAACATACATCATCAAAAGTATACATCATGTACAAGACCATAAAGGTCATAAAGAAACAAGTATCAAATATGCCTTTGAACCACTTTGCATCTGCATGCTCCGGTCTCCTAAACCATCGGACACCTGTCCATCCACAAATCTTAAGATGAGAGTGTGGTTCAGGCACTTTTACCACCCAACCACAAAGTGGTTAGCTCCCTCGGGGCTCATCCTAAATGAAGAGCATAGCGACCCTGCCCGAGAAGTCTAGCTACTCGGCACTAATGGATGAATTTATTATGCCGCCAAATTAGAATGCAAAGACAAGTTAAATTATTGTTTTTTTCAAAATCTCTAGGTTGTCGATGAGACTTTCACGCCCACATTCCAGCATTCAAAGGGTGAGTTAATTAAATTTTTATCCGCCTTAAGTCTCTGATACTAAAAGCCCACTCTCTATTTGTAACCGGCAAATGGCCTCTTAGTTAATAGATATTTGTGATTTAATTTGAAAATTTGAAATTAGAATTTAATATATAAGAGAATTCAAACATTGTTTTTATTTTTATAAATATATATATATATCAGTCCTCAATTTATTTTAAAAATATAGCACTTAATATATAAGGAATTTAAATTTGTTTTCCTACTCACACTACAATTATATTCATATGATGTAGGGAAAAATTAACAAATATGTTTTCACTCATGTTGAAAGTAATTAATGAACTTATTATTTTGTTTCCATCCTAATTTTCAAAGATTATTAAGTTAGAAAATAAAGCATTATTTCATTTTTCATAAGATGCATCAATAAGACTAAGTGGTGTGTGCAACCAAACTTTTCTGATCACATCCTTACGAAGAAGCTAGCCTCCTCTACCTGAATCACACCCCGCCTTCAACCTATAAAGCATCTCAAACCACTAAAGATTTTCATTAGTAGGTTAGTCACATAAACCATAATCAAAATTTAATTTCAACACTTAATTATACAAATTTTTTCATTTTATGGCATAATTACACCATTAATATCAAAATGCATTTAATGAAATAAATCATCATCATAACTACATGATAGCATAAAATCATAAGATCATCAGAAGTCAAAATAAACCATAAATTAATGACTGACAAGTCTACAAACATATCAAAAATTATATCGACTTATGTCAAGGAGTGTCTGACTATGCCCAAAAAGAGTCTATGTCAATAACAAGTCCTATAAAACAAGACTATATCAATTCAGTATATGACATTCTTGCCTCCCGGTGGGATTTTTTTTTTCTCGAGTGACTTCGTGATTTTTTCTTTGAGAATTTACTTGCAAGTGTCAGGATCAGTTTTGCATCTTCTAGAGCTTAGTCCTCTCTAGTTTTTTATTTCAAGGGCTATTTATGTTCATTCCTTCATCCATCCCTATATGTGTGATGTAGGGGCATCTGAGGTTCTTGAAACATCTATTGCAGTCATATGTTTGGTTTCTTTGGAGCTCACTTGAAGAATGGAATTCTCGGTTGGAGTACTCAATTAAAGGTTGCTCGGTCACTGTTGTTGGTTTGTTGGCTAGTTACTCAGTCTTGGTGTTAAGCTACTCGATAACTATGGTGGGTGATTGGTTGGAGGTGTTGGCTCACCGATAAGCTTATTTATTTATTTTGGTTCTGCTTCACCAACGGGACGCGGTCCCTGGCGTTGATTTGATTTCACCGACAGGTCTCGGTGCCTGCTACTGTTGTTTTTTGTTTGTTTCACCAATTAGGGTTCGGATGGTTGGTGGCTTCACCAACTATTTTCTTGTGGCTCAGTTTTGTTTCTTGTCGAGTGGTTTTTCTTTCAGTGTTCTTTCTCACCGACTGGGTTCTTTGGTTGGATCTATTGGTCGACTTGCTCGCCGACTTATGCATTTAATTTGGGTCACGACATTTATGTGGGATCTCTCTTTGGAGATTGTGTGGACCTAAATCTAGTGGATTTAATGATCATTGTAAGCCGACTAGTGAAGAACACATTGGGTGTTGTGTTCTTGGTCCCAACTTGTGTTTGTGATTTATTTCTTTTGTAATACCGACTTGTGGCAAAGTTGTATAAATAAAGAGGTTTGGGCAGAGTGTTAGGGAGTAGAACATGAGTAGAAGAAGAGCTTGAAGAGTTATTTTTAAGATCTACAGATATGAGATAAGTGGAGGGAAACTGGAAGAGCTAGTGGCATGTTGGCTAAGGAGGGAAGAAGATTTCTTGGTGGCTTGTGAGTAAAAGTTTAGATTCTGTCTTGGATTTCCTACCAGGTTGCTATGTGGTGTGTCATAGAACTAGACTATTTTGGAAGGTGGAGTTGAAGATTATAGTGAGTTGTTGTGTATTGGCAAAAGGTAAATGGCCTAATGCTTGCAGAAGATCTTGGTGTTAGATCTTACTTTCATTTGAATTTATTTTGCCATAACTGCGAAGGCCTTATAGCCTGGCATGTTTAGTATAATTGAATTTGAAAATGAATATGAATTGATATGATTTGCTATATTCTATGTTGGTTTGTTTCTGTTGTGTTCTTCTTGGTGTTGGCTACAAGTTTGGACAGTCCTTTATTAGATCCTCCAAGCTTGACTGCATCAGGTGGTATCAGAATTGGTTTGTTTTGTCAAGGAGATTGGTTGCAAATCTATATTCCTAAACTTGTACACCATGGCCTAGTTGTTCATGAGGTGGCTGATGGTAGATCACACTTACAACAACTTGAAGGTTGTCACAAGGTGGTCAGAATTGGATTTGTTGCAGAGGGTTTTTGAAGGTCTTGGAATATGCCTCTGAGAAGAATGGACCCTAGAATGGTTGACTAGATTGTTGAGGATCTATTAATTGAGATTCGTGGTGAGATGAATAATTGAATACTGAGGTCTTGGAAGAGATTAGGGATACCTTATTTTTAGCTCGGTAACCCTAGATTTGTTGGTGTTGTTAAACTTTGGACAGAAGAGTTGATAGCTTTTTTGATGGAGAAGTTTCACATGTTAGAGGGGAAGATTATGTGCAAATGTGGCAGAAGGCTTGAGGGGTTAACTGATCGATTGGCAGAACTGAGTGTGTGTAATGTCTATTTGCATTTTCCAATCAGACTAAGGCTTGTTTGACCGGTGCAAATACTTGTTTGAGGGAGGAAGGAGCAAGTTGATGTTGTTTTTGCAGATATTTTTAATTTTCATACTTACATGGATGGGTCTGATATGGAGATTACAGAGCATCTTTTTGTTGATGATGAGATTGTTGATGAGGAGAAAGAGTTACCTTTATCTAAGGTCATTGATGTTGATTGTTTTGTTGATCGGTATGAGGTTGTGGATGAGATTGGTGAAGATGGTAGACATCTTGTAGATAAGCTTGAGTTTTTGATGAGGTTATTGTTGCTGATAGTGATGTTGGAGAGTTGCTGACTGACTTGGTTTAGTTGCATGTGCTGGTGTGGAAGTTGTTGATCTTAACCTTGAGGATGTGGAGACCAATGGTTAAGATGAGGTGGTGGATTCCTAATTTTCTTCTAGAGTCTAAGTGTGGTACTAAATTCTTTTCTTACCCTGGGTGTCTGATGCATGGGCATCTGAGATTCTTAAAACATCAGTTGCAGACATTTTTGGTTTCTTTGGAGTTCGGTTGAAGGATGGAGTTCTTAGTTGGAGTACTTGGTTGAAGGTTGCTTGGTCACTGTTGTTGGTTTGGTGTCTGGTTACTTGGTCTCAGTCTTAAGCTACTCAGTAACTATGGTGGGTGCTCGGTTGGAGGTGTTGGCTCATCGACGAGCTCGGTTCCATGTGTTGGTTCTGCTTCACCGACAAGACTTCATCGCTAGCATTGTCTTGGTTTCACCGACAAGTCTCGGTGCCTGTTGTTGTTGTTGTTGCTCAGCTATTTCACTGAGTAGGGTTTGAATGGTTTGGTGGCTTCATCAACGAGTTTCTTCTGGCTTGGTTCTTTTTCTCACCGAGTGGTCTTTCTTTCGGTGTTCTTTCTCACCGACTGGGTTCTTTGGTTGGATCTATTGGCTGACTTATGCATTTAATTTGGGTCATGACATTTATGTGGGATCTCTCTTTGGAGATTGTGTGGACCTAAATCTGGTGGATTTAATGATTGTTGCAAGCCAACTAGTGAAGAACACATTGGGTGTTGTGTTCTTGGTGTCGACTTGTGTTTGTGATTAGTTTCTTCTGTATTGCCAAATTGTGGCAAAGTTGTATAAATAAAGAGGTTTGGGTAGATTTTTAGGGGTTAGAACATGAGTAGAAGAAGAGATTGAAGAGTTCTTGTGAAGATCTACGGATCTAAGATAAGTGGAAGGAAAATGGAAGAGCTAGTGGCATGTTGGCTTAGGAGGAAATAAGATTGTTTGGTGGCTTGCGAGCACAAGTTTAGATTTTATCTTGGAGTTCCTACCAGGTTGTTGTGTGGTGTGTTATAGAACTAGACTAGTTTGTAAGGTGGAGCTGAATCTTGTTGTGAGTTGTTGTGTATTGGCAGAAGGTAAATGGCCTAATGCTTGCAGAAGATCTTGGTGTTAGATCTTAGTGTGATTTCATTATATTTGGCCATAACTGGGAAGGCCTTATAGCCCAACATGTTGAGTATAATTGAGTCTGAAAATGAATATGAATTGATATATTCCGTGTTGGTGTGTTTCCGCTGAGTTATTCTTGGTGTTGGATGCAAGTTTGGACAATCCTTTATTGGATCCTCCAAGCTTGACTGCATCAATGGGATTCCTATGGGGTGGATTCATCTTGTATTGAGGTGGATATTTTATTTGTAGATAAAGTTTGGTTTTGGTTTACTCCACACCTTTCCTCCTCTCTTTTTGTTCCTATTGAGGCGAGGAACCTAAAATATAGGTGGTGATTTTCCTTGTGGGAGAGGCAAGAATTTCTTTCATGCGGTCTTTTCTTTATTTTGTCTATTGGAATACGAGTTTGGATAAAGGATGGATTTTCTTTTGTGTATTCTCGTCCTCTTTTGTTCCTATTGGGGTGGGTACCTCTCCTATTGAGGTGGAGAGGGACTTTGTAGGTTAGGTTCAGACGTGTTGTTGGAGGGTCTTTGTTGTGTGTTGTAGGTTGGTTTTGGGTTCCATTATAAAGCCTAGTTTCAAGATTTGGGGAGATTTTCAAAACTCTTTATTGATTTTGGGAGCCATTAGAAAATTCAATTTGGAGGTTTGGGAAGCCTCTCAAAACGCTATGTTCCTCTTCTTTATTTTGGGGAAGATGTTTTTTGCTATCAGCATTAATTGTTTTACCCTTTTTCTGGTGAAAATTAAGGGTATAGGATCCTTATCAAAACCCATTGTTTAAGTTAACGGAGCCTAAAAAACCCTTTGTTCATGTTTAAGGTTAAGGGATCCTTAGAAAAAACCTATTTTTTAAAGTTGTGATGTTAAGGGAGCCATTAAAAACCCTATGCTTTGAGTTGTGAGGCTTTGGCCTACTGTCATTGTAGTGTGTGTCTTGTATGCTTATATCTATTTAGGCTAATGTTTAAATATTGTATGTCAGTTGTTTTCTTGTAATATTCTATCTCTTGCAACTACTTTTTCATGTGGGGTTCCAAATCCCTCTCAAAATTTGTTTCTAAAGGGTTTTAGGGGCCCTTTGAACCATGTTTACCTAAAATAAAAAAATATTTTATAATTTTTAAAATGTCATTTAACATTTTTCAATACACCAAAATTTCAATAATTGTAATACCTATATCATTAGGTTTTAGCTCCATCTCAAAATATTAATGATATGTGTGTATGAGGAATCCTTCAACCTATTGGGAGAAAACTCAAACATGCAAACGTTAGCGGGTTAGCACATGAATCATATCAAGAAAGCATGCAAGAGATCAAACAAACAACAAGGACACCAAATAACATCAGATTAAGCTAAAAATGAGTAAATAAAAGCACCCTATTCTACTCATTTTGATTTTCTTATCTAGATTATATGTGGGTGTGCTCTCTCAAACACACAAGTACTATGGATCCCAAATGCAAGAATGCAAGATTATGAGGACACGAAGAAAGATTCAAGAGCTAGTATGAGGAACTAGTCTCAAATCTTCTTGCAAGATGATAATCTAACCTATGGAAATGAAGATGATATGCATATGCTAATGTAGAAACTAAGATTCATTCACCAATTAGAAGCTAGCATGTGATTTCTATGATGATTTAAGCATGGAAAAGCATGAAACTAGCATCTAAGAACATTAACATTAAAAACAACTATGAAATTCTAAGACAATTCTATCATGATAACAATGCAAATTGAGAGATGAAAATATGAGAGGAGAAGGCCTCTATTTATAGAGGTTTTGGAGAGAGGAAGAGGCTTGGATGAAGTGGCACCTGTGTGGCATCCACATAAGAGCCACATAGGAAACACATGGCTTTGAAAAGATGGCCAATTTGGAGTCAAAATTGGCATTAATATTGAGTAGCTCAATATTTCAAAGGAGGAGACAAAGTTGTAAGAGAGAATTTAAGAGGAATGGGTGCCCATTTTGGAGAGAAATTCCCAATGTGGGTGAGCATTCCATTAGCCTTAAAAAGGTTAGGAATCACCCATTAAACATAATTTAGAGGATAATTAGGTGTGGAAGCATACTTAGGAAATGAGGTGATGGGAGTAGGGTAGGAATAAGGTAGGCTTTAGGGTAGGATTAGTAGGTTCCTAGCTAGGGTTTAGATTATAATCCAAATTGAATTTGAATAAATCACATGTTTTAGAAGAATTTAGGAATATGGAGGATTTTAATAAATATAAATTTATTAAAAGGAGAATTTGTGGAGACAAATGTATTTAAATAAAATACATTTTAGAATAGTATTTAAACTATTAGCAAATGAAACTATTTAATTGATTGAATTAAATAGTTAGAGGAATAAGAAGGAAAAATAATATTAATATTTCCGGACGTCTACAATATGTAAGACAAGAACCAAACTAATTTAAATTAGAAAAAAAATAAACATTTTTGTCACCCTTTTAAAGTAGAGGAGACAATTCAAGTATTTGAAAAGTTCCATCTGCTCACTCAATCATAAAAAATTCTACAAAAAAATATAAAACAATAATTTAATGAAGGTACAAAGAAAAATATCATACTTCCTAACATTTAGTAAATTTTTCATGTACCAAATCATATTGACTCATTCTTTTGCTCAACTACTATTTCATATATTGCTTTCAACAACATTCTAACAGGGTTTACAAGGAATCCGATTTTGGGAGATTTTTCTCTTTAAGTTCTCACTTTAGAAGTTTTCAAAATTGATGATTAAATGCACAGAATGCATTACAACTATTATGATACGAATCAAATCCAAATTAAGTTTATTAGATTTACAAATAAATTAATTTTGAATCATTCAAGATTGATGATGTTATGTGATTTAATAAATAAAATCATATTTATGTATATAAATAGATAAAATGAATGTATGTTAATAAAAAGTTAAATGAATTCAAAAGTAGGCATTGACATGAATAAAAAACCTAAAATCAAAATACATTTAAAAGATTAAAAAATGTATGTAATGATTATAATTGTTTAAGACAAAGGGAATGATTTATTATACACATTGTAAATGATTAAAATATTGATAACTTAACTATTAGAAAGATTAGGATCCAGTCAAGCTTGAAGTTTAAGTTTATCACATAATTAGGAGTGATCATTTTATGATTTAGTCAATATCAATGTATGAAACAAACTTTATCTACTCCTACAAAAGCAATAAGAATGTCTTTGAAAAATATAAATAAAAAATGATTAGAAATTCATCTAGTTCTCTTATGTAATGTACAAAGATAGTTTCTTATTGTATTAAAGGAAATTAAAGAATCTTTGTATATTTTGTTTTTCAATATTGATGATATCAAAATCTTACGAGTGTATTAAATTCTCTTCCAAATGCAAAATTCTGCATATGACAAGAAGCATAATATCTCATTTTCAATTTCTCCAATTTCTTCTCAAAGTTATCATCACCTCCATTACATTTCGAAAATAGACTTAATCATAATATCTCAATTTAAATAACTATAACTAAATTATCTATTTTATATATCATTTCACTGTTCAAATTTACCTTCATTTCTATGATTGGTGATTAAAATATACTTCAAAATATTTAACAAAAGGAATTTAGCCAATTAAATTTAAAAACACGTATGTCATCCCCCAATGAAAACTTCAAACCTTTAATATATTTATTTAAATAGAATAACACTTTCTTTAAATATCTATAAAATGTTCAGACCTCAAAGCCCGTGAGAAACGCCCACCAATTTACCTAATACACGCAAGTAATTTAAATCAACTCTCAAGCTTTGTATTTGCTTGGTCTACAGTTGACCAATTCTTCGCTCAAAATTCATCTTTAAAAACCATCCTTGAAAGTAATTCTTGATTGCACAGAAAACTTCTGTCTTTAAGAAAAAGGAGTTGCTGCTTTGAATGTTCTGCAAATCCATACAGGGCACATACAAATAGCAAATCAAAAAAGGATTTCCTGTTTTGAATGATCTGCAATTCAATACAGGGCAGATTTTATCAATGAAAATGTTTTCTGTGTCTGTGAAAATAGACGAGAAATGCAAGAAGAAAAATTTCACAGACTCGGGAGATTTGAAGGCATCGGAGAGCGCGAGTTCGAATCCCCTGGTGGGCCGTTTGCCGAAGATGGCGTCGATCCTAAGTGGGTGTCACATGTCTCCTCTCAGTCCAGGCAGAGACTATGGTTGTAGACATAACAGACGATGCCATACTTCTTTAATTCCCAAAGAAGCCATGGAAAAGAAGAATGGTCGCGGGTTCGAACCTCAGGAGCCCACGTCTCCCAAGGTCTCGTGTATTGGGCAAGTGAAGAAGAAAAAACAGGCCCTGGAGGAGAAGAAAAGACGAAGGAGGTCTCAGGATCGACTCCGGCAGCCATCACAAAGGAAACCCCTTCGATCCTCTCGCGGCGCCAAATTTTCCAAGCTGAAATCTTTTTTCTCAGGCCAAAAAGGGACGGAAACGGCGTTTTGCGAGTCTCCAGAGATCGAAGTAAAGAATTTCCCTTCGCTGGGGCAAATGAAACGGTTCTCCTCCGCTAGGCAGTGCGATGCGCTGGCAAATGTATGGAGGGATTCACAGAAATTGGCAGAAAAATGTAGTGATGAAACGAACGATCCAAATATTTCATCGCCTGTGATGTTTTATTCGGGCCCTCTGTTGAGTGAAAGGCCAAAATCTGAAATTAATTTGTGGAAGCGCCGCTCTGTTGCGCCGCCAATGGAGTTGAATCTTTCTGCTTCTCATGGCTTAGAGACCAGGGTTCCTTTAACGACATGATCCTAGGAATTTTTTATGTGTTCTTTTTTTACCATTTCTAGAGAGACGCGCTTCTTTTGTAAGCTGTTATTAAAGATTGTACAGTGTTCAGATCTATCAATTGACTTGTAATGAAAACTATTAATATGATACATTTTATTCAATGTTTTATTTTTTCCCTTGTGTTGTATTCTTCGTTTGATTTAATCCTTGGAATGATATGGATGATTGTTGATTTTCGTGCTCGGCCGAATGGGTTTTCTTTGCTAGTAGTCAGGGGAGACTCGGGAAGTGACATGTTTTAAATTAGGGCCATTTGCATTCAAAATCAACTCAAAAAAAGAAACTTCAAAATTTACAATGATTTAAAAGAAAAATGATATGTCTTCGATATATGAAGTTCTTATTATGGAATAATTTTTTTTAGAAAAATAATTTAGGAATAGGTTTAGTCTTGAAAATTTAGATGTTTTGACATACAAATATTCAATTAATTTTTTGTATTTTATTGTTCTTCCTCATTATTGTTGGTATTATATCCTTTAATTTTAGTGTTATTGTCAAGGATATAGAGGGAGCCATCAGCTAGCTCTTGCAATTTGTCTCTTCATTCATTTTTTAGCTATGCTCTATTCTCAGCAACCTATTTCAAAGTTTCAATATGAAATACTCTATAAATGTCTTCATCACTTCTTAAGACATCAAAACCTTTGATGGGTGTCGTGTCTCTTTTCTGTTCTTTTTCTTAGTGTAGTTTGAAATGAACAACTTGGCATACATTTTTCCATGAAAGGTGTCGACCATGATCATTAGAAGCACCTCTAGATACATGTGATCATGTACACGATTCCCCAAATTATTGAAGAAGTTGTTGATTATAGTAGGGATGGACCTCACAACATAGTAGTTTTAGTCTAAAATATGCTCTTGTGTTCTATGGAATCTCACATTCACACTAATTTGAAAAGGAGACTTTTCTTTTCATGAATAAAGAGCTCATAGATGTAGTGTTGCCATATTTATGAGGAATGATTAGCAATGTAATTTGGCTTTCTCGTAATAGAGTTGCGTTTAGCAAAAAAAATAAAATAGTTTATTATATTTTACAAAATATTCTACATAGAAAATTCTATTTGGTTTTTTGTAGGTGACATTTGGACACCTTTTGTATTTTAGTATTCATCATGTTTATTTTCCTTCATGTTTAACGTGGTATGAAGGTTTCCATGTGCTTTGTTGTGGCAATGATTAGATCAAAGTAGTATATGATCACACTCACTTGCACTTTCCCCCGCTCCAAAGGAACTTGTTGAATATGACACATTAATTTTTTTTATTGAATTTCCCAAAATTATGCATCAAAACATAAGCATGACTTGGTTATGCCATACTTGCCTTTCTTCCTCCCAATTTTAATTCATATAACACCCTTCGAATACAAGGCTGATATTAAGAAAAGATAAAGGAAGATTACTGAACCATTCAATTTTAATCAGTTATTTTTGCCATATTTATTTTGATTTGTTATGATATTAGACCTAGAAATAGTAATCACATTTTAGATTTACAATTTAAGCATGTAAATTTTTTTTCTTTAAGTATGTTATATAACATGATTTAGTTTGAAGTAGTTTAGTTTTCTTGTTGTGATTTTGTTTAGTAGTTATGCATGGTTTACTTTTTATGTTGCTTTATGCATTCCATATTTTTTTGTTTAATAGAAGTGTATTAAAAAAATATATTGGGAAGATATTAGTTTTTTTAATTAGCAATAAAATTTTGTAGTAGCTTTGAATGAAATCTATAGACATCCTATAAACTTAATTCAATGTTTAACATACAATATTGTTCCTATATCTTTCTCCCTTTTGAAATGACATTGTAAAATGATGTTTTTTTTTTAAAATCAAGGTCAATATAAATACCTAGATGGAAAAGAGGAACAAGTCCTAAAATTTGGCATTTTAGAATAAATCGAAGGATGCCCCCCAAGATAATAGTTGAGGGTGGATAACATGAATATGATCTTTAAATGTATGGAAGAATGATTAGATTGGTAGGGACTAAATAGAGTTGGATAAAGGAATAGAATTGGCTAATAAAATAGGAAGACATGAAAGATGAATGATCATTAAGGCACATGACAAGAATCTAGATTATGAGTAACCTTGATTTTTTATATACAATATGATAAGATCCATCATGATATGTGAATCCTTGATGATGTCGCTTCCTTCTGTTGTAAGGCTAATTCATAGTACAGAGAATTCAAAAGGAGGCATATGATAGATAGCAGTTCATGAAATGGAAGACCTTGATGTTGATTGTCAAAAGGTGGTCCAAGGACCAAGAATATAGATGCAAATTAAATTCAAAGGATGCACAAACAAGAATATATACAAAAACACAAATAAAAAATACGATTCTTCCTCTAGCTAAGATTTTGAATTGGCAATAAGTTGCTTGGAAATATTTGTTCAAATTTATTTTACTATTATATTGTGTTTATATAGCTAGAAGCATTGGATTTTTAATGAGGTATGAGGATACAAATTTATTGCATTCAAATTGATTGCATGTATTTGGATGGAATATTGTTGGTTAGTGTTATGTTTTGAATTCTATATGGGCTTGTCATTTCGACATTATAGTTCTATTGACAAGGGAAAATTGAATCTAGCATCAAAAGATGAGGGATAAAATTAAGGGGATGTTGGAGAGATAAAACAAAAATTCAATGGAGTGGATGCATGATTGATAATTTAAATCATGTTTTAAAGGATTTCAAATCTGATCTCCAAGGAGAATTTTGCATAGGAATGTAACATGATCGTGTCTAGATATGATACTCATCATGCTACATTATGATGCTTACTAAAGTGAGCAATAATATTGTAAGAAGTGGGATATGTGAATAAATGCCTAAAATATATGTCAAAAAAATTCCCCTGTTCTTATCAAGGTCAAAAGTAAGTACAGAGGATGGATGGGTATATGGATATGTTGGATTTGTTTGAGGGGATTGTATGGATGGATGTAGAGAAATTTGAAGGATGAATCATGTAAGAGGATGAGACAACTTACCCCCAAGTGTACGGAGCTCATAGATAATTGATCTATGCATAATATTTGTTTAGTAGGTTTTTGTGATAATAATTATCTAAGGAACCATATGAATGGTTTTCGTGCCATTACATGAAAATGTTCTCTTTTCTATTTTTTATTTTTTTATTTTAAATTTTTTATGTTCAAAATAAATTATGGATTTTATTTAAGGTGTTTGGGTAGAAATGAATCCAACTAAGTCGTGTAATAATTTTAAGAAAATTTTTGTACTACACATGGATCAACACTAACAAAGAAAGAAATGCTTAGAAACAATGTTAACAATTGATAATAAACACAAAAGTATTAAATATAGTAAATTTTGAAATTCATTATTAAAAAATTCAAGATAATCTTGCTAAAATATTTCTTTAAATTAAAAATAACTATATTATATCTATTAAAATATTCAAATTTATATCTATTTTGATAATTTAAATATTGTAAAATAGCTCATATAGAAATAAAACAATGATAACTAAAAAATATTCAAGATATTTTTTTTAAGTATTGTAAAATAACATGAATTGATTGTAATGTGTCTGTTTTTGCTAAATCTTGCATATGTAATGATGATGTTACAGATACAGGTTCAAGCTGATAAGGTGGTCCTTGAGGTGGCCCACTTAAGAATAACTGTAGCATTGGGGTAATGCTCCCTATACGGTAGCCAAAGTTCCTCTAGAACCATCTATTTCCAGTGGTCCTTCCACTATCGAGGTCGAAGCTCTTCTCGTCGGCTTACCAACACTTCTCGTTCTTAACCACCTCGTCACCATTCACCTCGTCATTGGTTATTGCCACATATTTTTTTTGTTCCTCCACATCATCGTGGGTCTCCGTCTAGTTCACCAGACTTGGCTTAGCGAACTGTGGGCAGTGACTTAGGTTGGCCTTCATCTTCCAAAGGCTACCCCAGGGTGGCTTTAGCAATCTCCCCTCAGCAAGATGAAAAAGAGATTGAAGGTGAAAAATGCAAATAGATGGACATTGTCAGATCCTGAACAAGACTAGGAGCCAAAATGGGGAAAGAAGGATGAACCAGACCCTCCTCCTCCTTTAGCTACGACTCTGGTTGCGTGAGGGTGTTCTCTTCCTAAGCTAGGCTCATCTAGTTCTATGTTATTTTTTCTTTAGGGCTAGGCCCTAGTTTCAAACTATTTTATGTTTTTTGGGCGCTGCCCAAGTGACACTAGAGGAGTGACTTTTTCCTCCCAATTTTTTTTTGATTTAGATGTATGACAATTTTAAGTTGATATAATTGATACATAATTTCATCAAAAAAAAATTCAGATGAATATAATTTTTTTAATCAAACTATTATATTATATTTATCTATAATCCCATGTCCCCATGCGACTGCTTAAGTGCATTTTCTGCTTAAATTTAAGCAGTTGGAGTGTCCCCATGTAAAATTTCAATCATAGGGAAAGGGTAGATCAAAATCTTTCCCTATTTTAGTGGAGCGGCTAAAGTTTAGGAATTGAATTTAAGCTTTGGAAAAAAAGGAGGGGCTAGAAATAAGCAGCAACTACTTATTGAAAAAATGTTAGGTGATTCCACATATTTCTTTCCCTCCTCTTTTTTTCTCCCTGTTTTTTCTCTCTAAATTTAGCTTTAAATTGTATAATTAATAATTTTATTCAAACCTGCTATTTATGATGGCTGCTAAAGCTCCACAATTTGCTTCTAAAAATTTTGAGCAGCAGCTGCTAGTCAAAATAAGCTTAGCAGCCACATACGAACCTACCCTAATAGATAAATTTTGAGAACTTCCTAATTATAAGAAGAATAATGTCCCACGAACACATCAAAGAAAAAAACGCTGTGCAAGATGGACAATACAGTTTTATTACTTTCATTGACCCAAAGTAATCTTAGATTTTGTACTTGTTCGGTCTACAGTTGATTCGGTCTTGTACGTCATTTTGAGCAGTTAATGATTGCGCTGAATAATCTTTTTCTTCCCCCAAAGTCCAAAAAAGGCCTTTCTACTTAGAATATTCTCCAATTCGATATAGGGTAGCATAGTTAATAGATGGAAGTATGTCTACAGATCTATGAAAATCGACGATAGAGAATAAATTTTTTTGAAGTCTCGGACGAATTACATTTGCGATCAAGTTCCTGGAAGGCGGCGCACCGCGCGTGTTCGAATTGTGTTCGAATTCCGGGGTGGGCCATTTGCCCAAAATGTTGTATCATGGCTATAAGTAATTCTTTGATTGCACAATTGAAAAAAAAAACTTTTTTCAGCTAACCTCCAAACAAAGGATTTGCTGTTTTGAATATTCTGTAACTGGATTAAGCGTTAATGCAGATTTTATCGATGAAAATGTTTTCTGGGTCTGTGAAAATGGACGAGAAAGGCAAGAAGAAAAATTTCACAGACTCGGGAAATTTGAAGGCGTCACAGGGCGCGAGTTCGAATCCCCTTGTGGGCTGTTTGCCGAAGATGGCGTCGATCATAAGAGGGTATCACATGTCTCCACTCAGTCCAGGCAGAGACTATGGCTGCAAACCTACCAGACGATGCCATACTTCTTTGATTCCCAGGGAAGCCATGGAAAAGAAGAATGGTCGCGTGTTCGAACCTCAGGAGCCCACTTCTCCGAAGGTCTCGTGTATTGGGCAAGTGAAAATGAAAAAACAGGCCCTGGAGGAGAAGAAAAGACGACGGAGGTCTCTGGTTCGACTCCGGCTGCCATCGCAAAGGAAACCCCTTTTATCGCCTCGCGGCGCCAAATTTTCCAAGCTCAAATCTTTTTTCTCCGGCAAAAAATTGACGGAAACGGTATTCTGCGAGTCTCCAGAGATCGATGTAAAGAATTTTCCTTCGCTGGGGCAGATGAAACGGTTTTCCTCCGGTACGCAGTGTGATGCGCTGGCAAATCTATGGAGAGATTCACAGAAATTGGTAGAAAAATGTAGTGATGAATTGAAAGCTGCAACTATTTCATCGCCTGTGATGTTTTATTCGGGTGCTCTGTTGATTGAAAGGCCGAAGACTGAAATTAATTTGTGGAAGCGCCGCTCTGTTGCGCCTCCAAGGGAGTTGAATCTTTCTGCTTCTCATGGCTTAGAGACCAGAGTTCCTTTAACCACATGATCCTACCAATTTTTAATGTGTTCTTTTTTTACCATTTCTAGAGAGATCCACGATTCTTTTGTAAGCTGTTAAAAATTGTACAGTATCAATTGACTTAGAACGAAAAATATTACTATATTCAACTTTATTCAAGCTTAAACTCTACTCTTGAAACGTGTTCTTGGTTTGACCAAAGAAAAAAAGAGTTCTTGGCTTGATTTAATACTTCGACGTGGAATGATTTAGGCGAGATGATTGTTGGGTTTCGTGAATGAGTTTGCTTTGTTGGGTTTCGTGAATGAGTTTAGGGGCATTTGCGTTCAATGGTTAAAAATTAGATCTTATTTTTTCATCCATAATATCTTTTTTAAAGTTAAATGCATGTAAAGTTGAATATATGTTATATGCATGATTTTTGATGTATGTGTATGTGTATGGAAAAAATTTAAAACTGAAAATAATTTTTATAAATAAAAGATATTGAGAAGTAGGAGATATTTTCATCATAAGTCAAATTATGGTATTGTTGGTAGGTTTGTAGTTATTATGTCAAATTTCTAATTATACAATTGAATCTTGGAAGCAATATCATAAATTTGTGATATGTTTTCCTTATATATATTAGAAAGAAGTTGTTATCATGGATCATCATTTTTTAAGTAAAAATATATATAAATGAATTAGGAGTAAGTTTAGTCTTAGAAGTGAGACATCAGACATACATACATTAAAATATTTATTTTCTATTGTTTTTGCACATTTTCACTCGTATGATATTCTTAGACTTTGGTGCTATTGCCAAACTTATAGAGGAAGCCCTCAACTTACTCTCACAATTTGTTTCTTCATTCCTTTTCTAGTTATGACTTGTTCTCATCAACACATTTCAAGAAGACATTGATAGTGATGTTGTTGAGAGGCTTCTTGAACTCCATGGCAACTTTCTTCTTGGCAATGTCATTCTTCAAAGCTTTGATATGACATATTTTTTCATGAAAGATGTATACCATGATCATTAGAAGCATCTCAAAATAAATGTGATCACGTACACGATTTTTTAAATTACCAAAGAAGTTTCTATAGGATTGATGGACCTCACGACATAGTAGTTCTAGTCTAAAATATGCTCTTACATTGGTTGGAGAGTCACATTCACACTTATTTGAAAAGGAGATTTTCTTGTCATGATTAAGGAGCTCACAAATACAATGTTGCCATTTTTAACCTGATGAAGGATTACTAAATATATTTTGGATTTCTTGTGATAGAATAAAATTTACCAAATATTAAAATAACATTAGATTTAATAAAATATTCTACATAGAAATAGTTATTTTGTTATGGTGACGTTTGGATGCACTCTTTGTATTTTGGTTTCCATAATTTTTATTTCCCTTCTTGTTTAATGTTGGTGAAGGTTTCCACATGATTTTTGATGTGGCAATGGTTTTGTCAAAATAGCATGATCACACTTGCCTTTCACCTACTCCAAAGGAACTCGTTAAATATGAACACTATTTTGTTTCTATTGAATCACCCAAAATTATGCATCAAAATAGAAGGATGACTTGGGTGTACAATACTTGCCTTTCTGCCTTCCAACTTTCATTCATATACCACCCTTTGAATACAAGGTTGATATTAAGATAAAAGAGGATTACCTAAGTGTTTAATTTTAGTTGGTTAAAAATTGTTGTATTTATCTTGATTTGTTATGATAAAAGAGTTAGAGATAGTAATATTATTTTAGTTTTATGATTTGAAGCATGTAACAAAAGTTTCTTTAATCATGTTACGTCACATGCTTTAATTTGAAGTAGTTTAGTTTTCTTCTAGTAAATTTATTTTCTATAATGCAAGTTTTACTTTTTGTACTATGCTTATGTACTACCTTTTTGTTGTTATATATAAATGTCTCAAAATGAAAATCATTGGAAGGATTATAGATTTTTTATTAGCAATCAAATTTTGTAGTACCAATGAATGAAATCTATAGACATGCTATAAACTTGATGTAATGTTTAGTATATAATAGTGTTATATTTTGGGAAATTATATTCTTGTTTATTCATGAAAATTATTTATAGAGCTTCAATTTGACTTGTAAAAAATCAAGTTCAATAAACAAACTTATATATTCAAATAAAGACTACGCTTGAACAAAGAAACAATAAAGTTTTAAAAATATGAAATGCAAAATGGAATCAAAGTTTGAATACCAATTATAATATAATAGATATGATCTTGTATGGAATGTAGGTTGCCCAAATCAATAGCATATACCTGCAAGATGATCATTGCAGAAGCCTAATCATGAAGGATAAAGGTGTTGCTTTATAAAGCCAACATAAAAATGTTAACGGTTGAGATTTAATCTCAATGGATGGTTTAGAGTGAATGGAAGAGAGTCAAAATCTTATTGACTAAGAATAGTCATTATGGTTAAAAAATGGTGAAGATAATTATCTCCATTTATTTATTTAGGAAAATAGTGTGCATAGGGGACAAAAATAGGGGTTACATAATAATGAGGGTAATAAAGAAAACATGACTAGCTATTTTGGAGATTTTATAGATGTTTTATTGGAAATAGGTGATGAATATTATTTGACATACATAAATAGATAATAAATATTATACTTATTTGATGGACAAGGGAATTTGTGGAGATAATTATTTTATTAAAGATGGACAGTGAAATGAGACTAGGAAATGAGGGTGCATTATGACTAGGATCTGACATGGTATTAAGTGGTATTAGGAAATGATCGAATAAGTCTCTATCTTTTTCTTTTTGAAATTCCATTGTGAAATAAGTCAATTTAAATAAAGTAGATATAAACACCTAGAAGAAAAGGGGGAAGATGCCCAAATATTGGCATTTTAGAATAAATTGAAGGATGCCCCTCAATGTGCTCTCTAAGTGTATGGAAGAATGATTAGACGGGTAGCGAGTATGTAGGGTTAGATAAGGGGATAGATTTGTCTAATAAAAGATGAAGATAGGCAAGATGAATGACCATTAAGGTATGCTATAAGAATCTAGATTATGAGCAACCTTGATGTTTTCTAAAGAATATGATAAGATGTACCATGATAAGGGAAGCCATGATGATGTTGTTTCCTTATGTCAATCGGCTAACTCAAAGCACAAAGAAGTCAAAAGGAGGCTTTTGATAGATAACACCATGATAATGATTGTTGAAAGATGGCCAAGGGACCAATACATATGCAAATTAAAATCAAAAGATGTACAAGAAAGAATATATATACAATGACAAAAAATAAGATTCTTCATCTAGTTAAGCTAAAAGCCAAAGTTTGATGATGATGATAGTGAACATTGTTAATGTGGGAATGATAAATTTCATGAACAACACAAGGATTAGGAATGGTACATGTCAACAAAGATGTAATTATTTATGTAGAACTAAATGAGGCTTATAGAAAGATGAGGGAAAAATCTTATAGATGATTTTGAATTGGCAATAAGTTGCTTAGAAATATTTGTTCAAATTTCTTTTTTTACTTTACTACTCCACTTAAATGGCTAGAAGCTTTAGACTTTAGGTAGGCATGTTGATACAAAGTTCTTGCATTCAAATTGATTGCATGTATTTGGATGGAATACTTTTGGGTAGTGTTGTATTTTTTATGTTATATGGGTTTGTCATGTTGACATTATAACCTATGACAAGTAAAAATGAGTCTAGGAGCAAATATGGAGGATAAACTATATGGGATGATGGAGAGATAATCGATAGTCAATGGAGTGGATTCATGATTCATACTAAGTCTTTTAAAGGATTTTAGATGTGAACATTATGATGCTACATTATGATGCTTACTAAAGTGGGCAACAGTATTGTAAGAGGTAGGATATATCTAGAAGTACCTAAAGCATATGTCAAAAAATTTGCACTGTCCTTGTCAAGGCCAAAAGTAGGTAGAGAGGATGGATGGGTATGTGGATATGTTGAATTAGTTTGAGCGGATGGTATGGATGGATATATAGAAAATTGAAGGATGAACCATGTAAGAGGATGAGACAGCTTACCTCCCAGTGTAGTGAACTCGATAAAGATAGTTGATCTATGCATAACATTTGTTTATTAGGCTTTCATGACAATACTTACATATGAAGCCATAAAAATGGTTTTCACAATTACCAAACACTTTTCTCTTTGCATTTTTAATTTTTAAGATAAATTATAAATTTTGTTCAAGTGTTTGATTAAAAATGAATCTAGCCAAGTCTTGTAATAATTCCATGACAATTTTGGTATTAGACACATATATACTTGAAAAAAATGTTAACAATCAGTAGTAAACACAAAATTCTTAAATTTAGTAAATATTTGCCGGCTCTTTGAAGTTATCGTCTATTATTAGAGACTAATTTTTGTACTTGTTTGTTCTACACTTGACCAAGTCTTCTATAAAAGATATCTTTAAAAACTGTCCTTTTGAGTGATTATTGATTGGGCTGAAAAATCTTTTCTGCCGCCAAATTCCAAACACCGACTTTATACTTTGAATATTCTTCTCGAATCCGATATAGACGAGAAAGACAAGCAGAAAAGTATGATATACAGCATAGTTTAAAATATTTGTACAGGCTGTATGAAAATCAGCGAAAAAGATACGAAGAAACATTAGAGGAGAAAGACAAGAAGAAAAATGTTTGCTGGCTCTATGAAGTTAGACGAGCAAACCAAGAAGAAAAATTTCAGACTCCCGTCTATAGAAAGGCAAGAACAAAAATTTCAGACTCAGGCAATTGGAAGGCGTCGCAGGGCAGGAGTTCGAATCCCGTGCTGGGCCATTTGCCGAAGATGGCGTCTATCATAAGTAGGTGTCACAAGCCTTCACTCAGTCCAGACAGGGACTATGGCTGTAGACCTAACAGACGAAGCCATACTTCTTTAATTCCCAAAGAAGCCATGGAAACGAAGAATGATCACGGGTTCGAACCTCTGGAGCCCATGTCTCCCAAGGTATCGTGTATTGGGCAAGTGAAGAAGACAAAACAGGCCCTGGAGGAGAAGAAAAGACGAAGGAGGTCTCAGGATCGACTCCGGCTGCCATCACCGAGGAAACCCCTTCTATCGCCTCAAGGCGCTAAATTTTCCAAGCTGAAATCTTTTTTCTCCGGCAAGAAAGCCACGGAAACGGTTTTTTGCGAGTCTCAAGAGATCGATGTAAGGAATATTCCTTCGCTGGGGCAAGTGAAACGGTTTTCTTCCGGCAGGCAGTGCGATGCGCTGGGAAATGTGTGGAGAGATTCACAGAAATTGGCAGAAAAATGTAGTGATGAAAGGAATTATGGAAATATTTCATCGCCTGTGGTGATTGAAAGAGCAAAGGCTGAAATTAATTTGTGGAAGCGCCGCTCTGTTGCGCCGCCCATGGCTTTGAATCTCTCTCAACATCAGATCATCAATTAGAGACCAGAATTCTTTTAACTACATCATCGTAGATATTTTTCTTATTCTTGGTCTTTTAACATTTATAGATTTTTCTTATTTTTGGTCTTTTACCATTTATAGAGATACGCGCTTCTTTTGTAAGCTGTTAAAAATTGTGTTTTTATCCATCGATTGACTAGTAATGAAAAATATTAGTATGTTGTACTTTATTCAAGTGTGGGTAGTTGAAGGTTTTAATTTCTTCCCTTGTTATTTATTCTTCGTTTGATTCCAATGCTTCCACGTGGAATGACGTGGAATGATTATTGTTGGGTTTAATGGATGAGTTTTCTTTGTTGGTAACCGACGAAGACTCGGGAAGTGACGTGTTTTAGATTAGGGGTATTTGCATTCAAAAAATTGAAAGGTTAGAAATTAGATCTTTCTTTTTTTTGATCGATATTATCTTTTGAAATTGAAAATTATTTTCTTTCGAAAAAGTTTTATGATATTAAAAAGTAGGAGCTATTTTGTTTTGTTTTTACTGTAACTGAATTTATGATATTGTTATAATTGTGTAGTTTTCCAGATACAATTGAATTTTAATAGCATTGTCATAAATTTATGATATGTTTTTCTTATTGGTAAGAAGTTGTTATTATAGGATGCTATTTTTTGATTTAAAAAAATAAATTAGGAATAGGTTTAGTCTTAGAAATGAGACATTTAGAGATACAAACATTCAAATATTTGTATTCTATTGTTCTTCCTTATTGTCTCTAGTATAATATATTTATACTTTGACGTTATTGTGAAGGATATAGAGGAAGCCCTCAGTCAACTCTTGTAACATGTATCTCTTCAATCCCTTTTTAAGCTACGATTAATTCTCATCAATTTGTTCAAAGAAGACACTGATGGTGGTGGTGATTAGGGCCTTCTTGAGCTCCATGGCGCCTTTCTTCTTGGCAATATCATTCTTCAAACCTTTGATATGAAATACCCAATCAACATGTCTACATTTCTTCTTGAGACATCAAAAGCTTTGATGGGTTACATGACCTCTTTCTTGTGGTTTGTTTTTGATGTATTTCAAAGTGAACAATTTGACATACATTTTTTAATGAAATATGTTGACCATGATCATTAAAAGTACCTTTAGAAAGATGTGATCTTGTACAAGATTCCCCAAATTCTCGAAGAAGTTATTTCTAACTATGGTATGGATGGATCTCATGGAATAGTCAATTCCAATCTAAAATACATTGTCTTGTGTGGTTCATCTAATGATGGATAGTCACATTCACAATTATTTGAGAAAGAGATTCTTCTAGTCATGTTCAAAGAGCTTAAACACATATTAGCGTTACCATATTTAACTTTGTTGAAGGATTTAAAAGCATTTTTTAGATTTGTTATGATGGAGTTGCATTTACCAAAGGTATCAAATCTAAAGCTAATGTACCATAATGGGTTTTTTCTCTATTCTTAGATATTGATGTTTTCGCATGTATGTGAGAAAAATGCCTTGATGAATTCCTCTTTCTAATAGATGATGTGATTTGCAATTGAAAGTTCTATTTGAATTTTTTTCAATAATAACACTAAATTTAATAACTACATGATTTATTAAGAATAGTTTGACTAGTAAAAATTTGTTATTAAGCATGTCCAATTTGTACAACTCCGCTTTATCACAACACTAATGACTTATTAGGAGTTCCCTTCAATATCTATGCCACAACAACCATTGCTCACTCATAGATGCAAGCCTATCAAAAAGGCTTGGAACTTAGCATTATTATATATGTCATGAAGTAGCTTTTTGAAGATAGCAAGAATTAATCTTACATTTTGATCTCTTATCAAACAAGTGATACCAATCATACGTAGGTTTCCATGGGAAGCACCATCAAGTTTTATATTAAATCCAATTTGAAAAAGAAATAAAAAAAATTAAATTTTTATTTTGAGATATTGAATATAGTTTATTGATTCAACAAACTGCCTTATAAATATGATATATCTTATATTTCTATAAAAACTAGATTTATTTTATGCTAAAAGCGTTCTTATGTGTTTATATATATATATAGATAAAATATCATTATTTTAAATATTTTTCTTATTAAATTCTTAATGCTAAATTTTGTTTTCAATTTTGTTTTACATTACAATTTTAGCCCTCATAATTATATTGGTGAAAACTAACTATTATTAGTATTAATAAAATTGTTAAAGATTTGGAAAAATAATAATGTTAACACACAAAACAATTCAAAGGAGAATCAAAAGAAACAAAGTATATTATTGACCTTCTATAAATATTGTACTTATTAAAATAATTTATTATATTTTACAAAATATTCCATATAGAACAATTTTTTTTTTTTTTGTGTAGGTGACCTTTGGATGCATTCTTTGTATTTTGGTTTCTATAATTTTGAATTTTCTTCTTGTTTAAAGTGGGATGAAGTTTTGCATGTGCTTTGTTATGGTGATGATTACATCAAAACAATACGTTTACACTCACTTTGTAAGTTATCCCACTCCAACATAGTCTTTGAATATGGTGCATTAATTTGTTTTTATTGAATTAACCAAAATTACTAATCAAAACGCAAACATGACTTGGGTGCACCATACTTGCATTTCTTCCTCCCAAAATTTGTTTATATAACACCTGAATGATATTAAGAAAAAATAAAAGAGGATTACCTCAATGTTTACTTGTAATCAATGTTATTTGTTATGTTTATGTTGATTTGTTGTGATAAAAAAACTAAAAATAGCAATCCGATGTTTTAAATTTAAGCTTTGAAGCATGTAACGAATTCTCTATAATTATATTATGTCACATGATTTTGTTTGAAGTAGTTTAGTTTTCTTGTTGTGAATTTATTTAGTATGGATGTGAGTTTTAGTTTTTTTATTGTGCTTGTGCATTTCTAATTTGTTATTAAATAGAAGCGTGTTGAAAGAAAGTATTGGGAGGATTGTAATTTTTTTAATTTTAGCAATCCTATTTTGTAGTAGTATTGAATGATACCTATAGACATGTTATAACATTGAGGTAATGTTTAGTATATAATATTGTTTTAATGTTCTTTATATTTCCAATTTGAGAAATGGTATTCTAATTCATTCATAAAGACTACTTATATATCTTTAATTTTAATTGCAAAAAATTAAGTTAATTCAATAAACAAACCTTTAAAATCAAATAAAGACTACCCTCTGATAGAGCAACAATGGAAGTTCAAAAAATGTATTTCAAAATGAATTGAATATTTTAATATTAATTATGAGATCATATCTTCGATGAAATGTGTTGATCCCTAAGAGGCTCATAACCAAATAAGAGTAACTGGGAAGTTCCACAAGTATGAGAATCATTGCACCATGTGAAATGACCTTCGGGATTTTAGAATGACTCTTTTTTCTAATGGGTTCTTGTAAAAAGGAGAGGGAGATTCCTTAAAAATAAATCTAAGCTAGAGGGGCGATGTCCAATGCAAAGCTTTTGCAACACTTCAAACCTTATTGGGATCCTTTAAAGATTGTTTTGGGAATGTATGTCTTTTCAATAAGAAAGACACGATGCATCAAACATTCTTTTGATTTGGATTAGAAAAAAAACATAAAATGAAATGTTCAAATACTAGACATAAAATCGTAAATAGTTCATACAAGGGCCTCAAAAAGGAACATACATCTCAGATATCACAACAGTTAACCATTCTTAGTAATAAAATTTATCATCCATCTTAAAGACATGTAGAATATGTTAGAGTAATTTAGCAATTGCTCTTTAGTGCTTAAGTTTCACTTAGGCAGTTTCAGTTAGTCTTAGGAAAGTTTCTATTTCCTAGCAGCTGCCCGTTTAGGGTTTCGACATCCTTTATAAGGATTGTCTTCTTTGTATTTCATAAGGAGTTTGTAAATCATTTATTGTTGAATATAGAAATCATTTCTGTCAACATGGTTTTTCATTCTCTGGCCTATCGGCCGCCATAGCTTCTGGATCCTTCTCTCTTCTGTCTTCTTCTTTCTCGTAGCATCTTTGCATGCAGGTGTTTCTTGGGTAGATTGACATTCTTCAATCTCAACATGGTATCAGAGCCATCTTGCTGCCGGCTGTTCGTTCTTGGTTGAAGCAGCGAGGGTTTCAGATTCTTTTCCGGCATT
>MU224393.1:3915235-3937409 GCA_018584345.1 Thuja plicata
CTGAACCTGTCCAACACAGACTTCACATACTTACTCTGACTCAACCAAAGTTTTCTATTAGACCTGTCTCTACTGATTTCCATACCCAAGATGTACCTTGCTACCCCAAGATCTTTCATCTCAAACTGTACTGACAACTGAGATTTAAAATCAGAAATCATACCCTTACCCTTCCCAAACAACAACATCTCATCAACATATAATGCAACAATAAGAAGACGATCATTTTCAACTCTGAAATAAACACAATGATCTGATTTCGATCTTAAAAATCCAATTGACAACACAAAGGCATCAAACTTAAGGTACCACATCCTAGGAGATTGCTTCAAACCATATAGAGATTTCTTTAATCTGCAAACTAAGGATTCTTTACCTTTAACAATGTAGTGCTTAGGCTGTGACATATAAATATCTTCCTCCAAATCACCATGAACAAAAGTTGTCTTCACATCCATCTGCTCTATCTCTAAATCATATGATGCAGCAAGAGATAACAAAAATCTAATGGATGTAAACTTTGCAACATGAGAGAATATTTCACCATAATCTATTCCCTCTACCTATGAATACCCCTTTGCAACCAATATAGCTTTGTACCTTTCAACACTGCCATCTGCACAGAATTTCTTCTTGAACACCCATTTACAGTCAATAAATTTTCTCTCTTTAGGTAAAGGTACAAGGTCCCAAGTGTTGTTTTTATCCAATGAATCCATCTCATCATCCATAGCCTCAATCCAGGAACTTGCATCTTCCATGCCCAAAGCCTCTTTCATAGATCTAGGCTCATCAATGTTAGTAATCAAAGCAAAAGCACAACTGGAACTAACATAGAATAACCAAACCTTTCTGGTTGCTTTCTTTCTCTCATGGATCTCCTCAAGGTCTGAGGTTGAGGTTGTTCTTCCTCTTCTTCCAAACTATCATAGCTGATAGAGCTCTCCTCATCATTAGACCCAACATGGTCTCTCTGTTCAGTCTTCTCAGGGGTAGGAGGAAACTGAACAACATTTTTTTCCTTTTCTTTTTCATCTAGTTGTAGCACAATAGGAGAATATGTTAGCTCTCTGAAATTAACATTTCTACTATGCAACACCTTACTAGTCATAGGATCCAAAAGCTTGTATCCTTTCACACCAACACTGTATCTGATGAAAATACATTTGAAAACTTTGTTTTCCAACTTAGAACTTTTCTCCTTTGGAATATGTGCATAAGCTTCACAACCAAAAACATGAAGATGTCTAATTGAAGGCTTCTTACCAGACCACACCTCCATGGGTGTCTTACTAACAAGAGCTAATGGAGGAGATCTGTTAACCAGATAGCAAGCAGTGGCCACAGCTTTAACCCAAAACCTTTGTTCTAAACCAACTCCACTAAGCATACTCCTAGCCTTCTCCATCAGTGTCCTATTCATTCTCTCTGCAACTCCATTTTTCTAGGGGGTGTAAGGAGTTGTCTTATGTCTCTCAATTCCTTTTTCTTTACAGAACTGTTCAAACTCTATGGAACAAAACTCACCACCATTATCAGTTCTTACACAATTGATTCTTTTACCAGTCTGATTCTCCACAAGATCCTTAAATTCCTTGAACCGACTAAAAACCTGTGTCTTAATTTTCAAGAAATATACCCAAGTCCTTCTACTATAATCATCTATAAAAGATATAAAATATATAGAACTGGAGATAGATGGTCTTGTAATACATCAGAATGAATAAGATCTAAAAGTTTAGAAGACTTGTGAGAACTGGAGTAGAACTGAACACGATTTTGCTTACCATAAACACAGTGTTCACTAAAATAAAATTTGAGATTACAATCATTTAGCCCCTCGACGGGATTTTTAGTTTTCAAGGTCCTAAAACCCTTCTCACCAATGTGACCAAATCTCATATGCCACAACATTGTCTTTTCTGTAAGAAGTTTTCCTTCCAAAGTGTTTGCACCCTTAGGTACACTTACTGCACTGCCGTTGGAACCCATTGCCACAGTCTTCTTTACTGCTCGTTTAGATGGTGGGGATGAAGTGATAGCCACTCTCTTCTTTGAAATAGAATAACTATTGAACTGAGCAATGCATGCATCAAGCTCAAACAAAGTACCTCTCCTAGTACCTTTAGTGAGCACCATAGAACCTCTCATCATCTTCCATCCATCTTTCAAAAAAACAAATTGCACACCTACATCATTCAACATACTTACAGATAATAGGTTTCATGCCAAACCCAAAATGTGCATAACTCCATTGATTCCCTTTACTCATCCATCAAGAAATCTGATAGTGACCCTTCCACGTCCAACTATCTTTAGGTGAGAATCATCATCCAAGTACACCTTTCCACCATCAAACTCTTCATATTTTGAGAACGAATTTCGATGAGAGGTCATGTAAAAAGAAGCACCCGAGTTTACCAACCACACATCATCAGATGCATGGGCTGCCAAAGCTGAAATAAAAGCATCTCCATCTTCTTGAGATTTTTTGGAAGCTGAATCTGAGCCTTTCTTCTTCTTCTTCGGTTCTTTGCAGTCCCTTTGGAAGTTCCTAGATTTATCATAGTTCCAACATTTTGCCTTGGACTTTCCAGGAGTCTTAGAGCTCCCACAAGATTTGGATCTGCCCTTCTTTGACTTATTGTCATTCTTCTTTCCTTTGTCATTGGATCTCCCACAAATAGCAAGGGCTTCCTTAGATGAATCTGAAGTCTTTCTTTGCATCTCCTCAGATAGCAGCGAAGACACCACATCATCCATATGGAATGTGACTATAGGAATTTTGAGAGCCATCACAAGATGGTCCCACAAATCTAGCAAGGAACAAAGCAGGGTCATACATTGATCGTCCTCCTCGATCTTGGCACTAGATGATGCCAACTGTGCAATCAATAAATTAAATGTGTTGAGATGATTAGTTACAGATCCACCTTCCTCCATTCTTAAAGAATACAACTTTTTTCTTAGGAACAAATTATTCACCAGAGATTTTTCCTGATACATAGACCCAATCCATTTCCACAAAGAATTTACAGTAGTCTCATCAAGAACATTCAGAAGAATGACATCTGCTAGACAGAGTCTGATGAGACCCTTATCCTTCTGATCCTTGATCTCCCAATCTACTTGAGATATCATTATAGGTCTCACATCAAGTGAAGTAGCCTCCCATAGATTGCGTTCTTCAAGCACGTCTTCCATCTTGAGTTTCCACAACTCGAAATTAGTGCCATTAAATTTCCCCACCTCTATTCTACTGTATGAGGAACTTGCCATCTTAATCTGCAAATAATATTTAGAATGCTCTACACAAAAAAACTCCCACTCAACTTGAGATTAGCTCAAAAAACCCTACCCAACAACTATGATCAAAATTTGATCAGGCTCTTATACCACTTGTAAGGAAACTCAGGTGCGGAAACAGCTTCCTACACTAATCTCTAAAGGAAAGTATTGTGAAAATTATTTTAAATCCTTGCAATTTCAGATTTGTTAACTACTTTAACAAATATATTTCAGCCATATACCATGCATACAGAAAATAGAGAATGACACAATGATTTACCCTGGGGAAAACCTTTCGGTAAAATACCCCAACACTCAAAAACCTGCACAATGTATTATCTTCAACACAATAGTTACAACACACTTGCAATGCAAGTTCTTTTAGGAGACAATCGACACACAAACACAAATCCAGTAGCACTAGATCATACCAACAATACACTCCTTTTCTATATCTGTCTATAACCCTAAAAATGCTTATATCATGCGCTTTCCTTTTTTAGGGAAACTTCCAAAGATAGCTGTATTAGGGTTTTACCATTCTCTGAGAAAATAGGAACCCTAACCCCATGATTGTGGAAGAGTGTACATTACTCAACTTTATTAGTTGCCACATGTCATTGCATGTCTTCACCCGTCATTGAATCTTCTAGAAATAGCTCTTACGTGTCATAGGAATCCATCATAACTATTTCAGCCATGATCTCCTTAAAAACAATTCAAGATGCCAACACATCAAGTGGAGTGACACATCAACATGCCAACTAGGCATGTACACTCACACTTAATTACATTATTTGCAAGGAATACATTTTACAAAAAAAATAATAAGAATAGGAGTTATCCAAGGTTGACACCTTATTCCTAACACAAATCTAGTCTCAGATCCGCTATCATATACCTATAACTCCCGAAAATAGCACCTGCAAATATCTAAAAGAGGGTTTTGGGGTGGCTATATAGGGTTTTGCCTTAGTCAAACCACCATTTTGGTGATCTCCACCTCCACTAATAGCCGAATATAGAATGTATGTATGTGTGTGTTTACTCTTTAAGAAGAGTCTTTAAACATGTAATATCAAGATCTAATCTTCAAGATTAATAATCCTAACATAACATGGAAATGAGAAAGAAATGCATAGATTTGAATATGATAAAGAAAGCATACCAAGCCCCCAAGGCTAAATTACTCCTACCAATTCACAATCCGTTATTGCTACCCTATGATAATGTCCTTTTGAATGCTTGAATGTTGAGAGTGGTAGATCTAATGGAAAAGAACACCTTCTTTCTTCAATGAAGATCTACAATAGCTTGTCCACAAAAATGCTTGAATGTATCAACATTTCCTCATATATTTGTCCTTCTATATCATCCTCTTTCTTATTTACATCATCATTGCATCATGTCATCTCTCAATTTTGTTTCATGACCAAATGAAGGCAAAAGAGAGTGTTTATATAGAGATCACAATATAGGCCTCCTAGAGAAATGTGAGGGACCTAAATTCAAATTTCAATTGAATTATGGTTCAATCACAATAAAAAACCAAGGAGGGAATAAATTAATTTAGATATCAGAGAAAACACTTCCGCATCCAAACCCGGGGACCTAATTTAAGTTTAGAACGCCGATAAGCTACAAAATTGAAAGCAGGGACCAACACCTGTCAGAGGTCTATGTCAACCTCACCCTTGACCTAGGTCAAGGTTTAACTCACCCCTAACATAGGTCAAGGTTGACCTTGACCCTGACCTAAGGTTCCAGGCAGGTCACCTATTGGTGTTTGTGAGATTCCCAGGTCATTCGGGGACCTAGGAAGGTGATGGAACATTCCAGAATGCTGGGAAGAAGGTCTAGAGTCCTAGAGAGAGTATGATGAGGTATAGGAGGGCCCACTTATAGGTCCTTCCTATAAAATAGTGTCATGGATACATTTATCCCCCACTTTAGCTTAGATTTGACACTACGTGAGTATGCAAGCTAAAGTAAGAAAACATCACAAAGTAAAAAGGATATAGCCAAGTCCTCAATGTAAAGATCCTATAAGAAACCATTAGTATTTGAAAATTGCAACACAAGGTTAATGAAAGATCCATAGAGCACCTAATCCTTACTACAATTATTTTGATAAGTGTATAAAGCCCCTTATGCCCCCCATGTTTCAGCTTACTGCTTCTTGAAAGGTGAAAATGGGTGATAAGGTAAATTCTATACACTGAATGTGCAGTTTATTGAAAATTCTTTTCCTAAATTAGTTATAAAGTTCCTAAACCTTCCTAAACTAAATCAATAGGTTGGGTATCTCATTCATGATTCCAATGCTTCTAATGATAGTGAAAATGGAGCTACCGAACTCAAGTTATGATGAAGAGAGTGAATGTCTATCTAAATGCATGTATAAGGAAATCTGAATTTTGACCTAAGTAAATTCAAATAAAACCCTAAGAAAACCCTAATTTGAAGCTATAAATAAGAGAAAGAGATACTTACCTTCTCATTCTTACCATTTGTAGAAGTTGGAAAATGAGACAATATGCCAAAGAGAGGAGAATTTTGAGCGAGCCATATGGAGGTCCTGAGAGAACGCATGGCCAGCGAACAACCACTACTTGAGGTAAGTTTCCTATTTTGATATTTGAGATTGAAAAATTCATGTTTTTATAGGAAAGGTTGACCTTGACCTAGAAAGGTCAACCCTGACCCAGTTATGTCAACCTTGACCTTCTGAGGTCGACCCTAACTGGGAGGTTCTATCCTTTTTGGGGTGAATGTTGACCCTGGCCCAAAAAGATCGACCTTGACCCAAAAAGGTCGACCTTAAACCAGAAATGTCAACCCTGAACCAAAAAGGTTGACCTTGACTAGGTCAAGTGGGTAAAGTATTTTCCTGATGATAGAGTATTGATATGATACTCTTCTTGTCCTTACAGGACCCTGTCTGTCTTCGAGAGCATCCCTTCGGAGGGTTACTATTGACTGTCGAAGAGAGTATGTGTATGCTACAACCAGATGAGATACATATTTTGAGAGATGTGGGATTATAATAGGTATCATTCCTACCACAAATTAGGTTCCATTGGTCCATGATTTCTACCATGGTAGAGAGGTGGGATGAGGATACTTGTTCCTTCCATCTTCCATCAGGGGAGATCACGATCACGCTAGAGGATGTGTAAAGGATTCTATGGATTTTAGTCTGAGGTGAGCCTATTAGACTGAGAGGACCATAGGGTCCATCAGAGGTATTGGGAGATGGAGAGTATTGTTTAGGATGGGTACCATAGATGAGGACCCGATCAAATCAGATCTCCTTATCATCCATACTAGCAGGTCCAACACCATTGGTACAAAAAGTGATGCTATGTATACTCTCATTGGTTGTGATACCCAACATGAAGGGTACAATTTTCTTAGCACCATTTACCAACCTTGTGTGCAGGATGGAGGGTGATAGACTTGTTTTCTCATGGGGGCACAACATGTTAGCCCATCTTTACCATGAGTTGAGTCAGGTAGTGAGATATCAGCGGGAGAGTCTTACAGTATGCACCTTGTTACAGGTTCAGATGTTTGAGCACTACACATGTAAATGACCACAGGGTGGTCCAGTGATGATAGATGTGTGCACACTAAGAGACTTTGCATATCCACTTGCATATGTCTAGTATTACGGGGATATCCTCTTTTGGAGAGTATGCCTTGACTGTGTACCAGGTATATATGTGATATGGAGACCTTATTATCAGATGATAAAGTGGCCAGAAACCCATCATTAGTTGAGATATTCATAGTGGTGCAAATTGCTAGAGGGTCCCACTAATGATGTCATGATGCCATATTACTATGATAGGGTGATGAGATAGTTTGTTTTGATACAGGGAATCCCCTAGACAGTTCCTCGGTATGCATACCCGATGAGGTACTATCAAAGACCCGACGCCATATGCCGACCTACAGTAGAAGACATTGTAGATAGTGAGACAGATGAGACCAAGGATATAGAGGTAGCCCCTGGGACATCCTATGCAGGTGCTAGTAGAGATTATATTAGATATTGGAGTTTATAGGGGACCCATCCTATCTTCCCTGATGACTACCCTATGGGTGATCCAGGTTTTTGAGAGAGGATGCACCAGGGTGGTGACATATCAGAGGAGGAGGATGAGGATCATGAGGAGGAGTCCATTCTCGAGGGAGATCCCATGGAGGAGAGAGCACAAGAAAGAGTAGATGAGAGAGAAGAGGAGAGAGTAGAGGAGATGGAAGAGGAGATGGTAGAGGACATGCCCCTTGGCCACAATATAGGTACCGGTGATCATGCAGTCTATATTTCACCCTTGAGATCATGACAACCTCCCCGAGCACACATAGAGACACCAACACCTAGACCCAGACACAGTGAGAGAGGAGACAATAGCTGCTCCATGCCCCTACCATCTAGATCCTTTGGTGATACTCAGGAGGGAGATCTAGGTAGATCCAGGTATGACATATGTAATTTGGTTAGAATGTTTTAAGTAAATATGTTTCTAGAAAAAAGTATTGAAAGAAAATGCTTGAATTTTTGCAGCGAGCCTAGCAGAGTGGAGGATTTTTGTATCCGAGGTTCTAAAGGATACATGCATATCCTACCGACTACTAGCTAGTCAGCAAGATTCCCTTATAGGACAAAGGGATCCCAGAAGACACACATATATCTTCCTATGTGTACAATGAGAACTGAGGCTATGTAAAGAAAGAGAGGAGAAGTTGATGGCTGATCTACATAGATCCTAGGAGCATAACCATGAGATGAGTATATCGAGGAGCCGCACATGGACTACCATTCTGAGATCCTCAGCCTCACACTATAGATTAGAGAGAGTAGGGAGCCACCGACCCTCAGAGCATAGAGGTAGAGTTTGATAGATATGGTGCATGTGCCATATACATATCAAACTAAGAAGTTTATTTATGAAAAATAATTTGTTTGAACAATTTGTTTTATGGTTGATTACTTGTATTTTCATCAATGCACAAAAAACCTTAATAGAAAGAAAATGTGTATGAATGCATTGAAATTTATATAACTTATAAAATGTTTATTCTATAAGGAACACATACATACATGAAGAAAGAAAGATTTAGTTAAGGATAATAACATTTGAGATGCATGATATTAATAGGTTCCTTAAGAGGGACACCATTCATATCAACAATTTTATAAGCACCTGAAGTGAAAACCTCAATAACTAGAAAAGGTCCAAGCCAATTTGGGCTAAACTTCCCTTTTTCGCTAGGTAGAGCATTCACATTCCTTTGATTCTCATATAAGACTAAACCACCCACCAAGAATGACCGTTCAATCACCTTGTGATTATATTGTTTCTGGAGTGATTTATGATAGGCCTTAATGTGTTCCAAAGCATTTATCCATTTTTCATCTAACATTTCTAATTCTTGTAATCGTTGTTACTAGAAAGTATCTTTGTCTATAATCCCATGAAATGAAACACACAAAGATGGTATTTCTAATTCCAAAGGCATAATAGCATCAGTGCCATAAACAAGATTATAAGGAGAAGTACCAGTGGCCATATGAACACTAGTCCTGTAGGCCCACAAAGCATACGTAAGTTGGGTATGCCAATCTTTCGCATGCTTGGTAACCATTTTCTTTAATATTTGTTTAATAACCTTATTTGATGCTTCAGCTTGACCATTAGATTGAGGGTAATAGGGAGTAGAAAATCTGTATTGAATGCGATATTTCTCCATGAATTTCGTGACCTCTTTGTTTTTGAAAGAAGTACCATTATCTGAAACTATCATTGAAGGAATACTGAATCATGCTATAATATCATTAAGGATAAAATCACAAATAACATCCGCAGTAGTAGAATGTAAGGTAATGGCCTCTACCCTCTTCGTAAAGTAATCTATAGCTGTGAGGATATACACATGCCCTTGAGAAGAAGCTGGTGAGATTTTTTGAATAAGGTCAAAACCCCAAATGCTAAAAGGCCACGGAGCAACTTGATTACGAAGCTCGCAAGCAGGAGTGTGGATTAAATTACCATGTTGTTGACATTGAGGACACTTTTTAACAAACATAAAGGAGTCTTGCTCCATTGTTTTCCAATAGTATCCCATTCTAAGAAGTTTATTAACTAAAGATTTTCCACCAAAGTGCCCCCCACAAGAGCCAGAATGAGATTATGTTAAAGCTATAGGTACTTCAGTTTTGTTAAGACATCTTAATAGAAAACCATTGTAAGATCATTTGTAAAGTGTATCTCCTAAAATGATATAATGGAATGCAAGATTTCTAATATGATTATGTGTGTTCCTTGTTGCTGATTCTGGAAAAGTATTATCTTTCAAAAAATGAAAGACATGTGAATACCATTCATCAAGATGCAAGTTAAAACAATCAGCAGTAACCTTATCTGAAATTGCAGGATTTTTAAGAGTATGTATAGTGAATTGAAAGTTTTCATCATTATTCTCAAGACAAACCAAAGAAGTTACGCTTGCCATGGCGTCCGCATGTTGATTATCTTTCCTAGGTAAAGTCTGAATCATATAAGAAGAGAATTGTGAAAGAATATCTAGGGCCAAATCTTGATATTGCGTCATTTTATCATTCTTAGTCTGATAACCTCCTTTGATTTGTTCAATAATTAATTGTGAATCCCCATAAATTTCCAAATTTTTAATATGAAGGGATGAAGCTGTTGGTAAGCCAGCTATAAGAGCTTCATACTCTACAATGTTGTTAGTACAAGGAAAAGTTAGTTTATATGACATAGGGATTGGTTTCTTCATAGGAGGGATCAAGATAATACCCACCATAGAACCTGTCTTACATCTAGAACCATCAAAATATAATTCCCAAACATCTTCCAATTTAATTGCAAATATATTCTCATCTGGGAATTTCACTGCAGTAATACTTGTATCAGAAAGAGGACAAGGAGCTTCAGCTAAATACTCAACTAAATCTTGTCCTTTGATTGACTTTTGAAGGATAAAATTGAGCTCAAATTCTGTAAGTAACATCACCCACTTTTCCAAGCGGCCAGAGAGAACAATTTTTGAAAAAAGATGTTTAAGAGGATCAAACATAACAATCACATTAACCTCAACATTCAACAAGTGATGCTAGAGTTTTTGACAAGCATAAACTAAAGCTAGGAATTGTCTTTCTAATTGAGTATATCATGTTTCATAATCCAATAAGGTCCGACTAATATAATATACCGGTCTTTCCTTTCCCTCAGTGTCATGTTGAGCCAACAATGCACTTACATCATTGGAAGTAGCAGAAGTATATATATCAAAGGGTTTATTGAATTGAGCAGGTTGTAAGATAGGAGGATTAGCAAGATATTCCTTAAATTGCAAAAAGGATTGCTTACATTCCTGGTTACAAGAAAAAATGGTATCTTTTCTAAGTAAAGAAGTAAAAGGAATAGTCCTATCAGCTAGGTTAGAAACAAAGCGATGAATAGATTGTATTTTACCTTGTAAATTGTGTAACTAAGAAATGTTCTTAGGAGGAGGATGTTAACAATAGCATCAATCTTTTCAGTATCGACCTATATGCCTTGCTTAGAGATTATAAACCCTAGTGACTTTCTAGAATCTACTCCAAAATCACATTTCCTAGGATTCAATCTCATATTATAGCTCCTCATTCTTTCAAATATTTGTCTTGAAATGAACACATGATCCTTTCTTTGTATAGATTTTGCCAAGATATCATCCACATAATCTTCCAAAATTTTATGAATATAATCATGAAAAATTAAAGTCATGTCATGTTGATAAGTTACTCCCACATTTCTTAATCTAAAAGGCATCATGACCCAAAAGAATGTCCCCCAAGGTATTATAAATGCGGTTTTAAGTTGATCCTCAATAGGAATAAATATTTTATTATAACCCGAAAAGCCATCCATAAAATATAATAAAGCATGACCTGCTATTGAATCCACAATCATGTCAATATAAGGCAGTGGGAAGTCATCTTTTAAGGATGCTTTATTTAAATCTTGAAAATCAGTGCACATTCTGATCTTATTTTCCCCCTTAGAAACAACCACAATATTAGAAATCCATTCAGAATAATCAAAAGAATGGATGAACCCAACACCTAATAGTTTTTTGATTTCTACTTTTACTAGTAAGGCAATACCCGGATTCATCTTGCAAATCTTTTTTTTTACAGGTTTAGCATTAGGTTTAAGAACAATAGTGTGAGTAACAATCTTAGGATCTATACATGACATATCCGAATATGTCTAAGCAAAAATATCTTTATATTCAAGAAAGAGGGAAACCAATTGATCATGTTCATCTTGACTCAAACATTTTCCAATTTTGATTGTTTTCTCAGAATCATGCTCATCTAATTGAACCTCAATGGTCTCAGTTATTAATAAATTACTTTGTATGGGAGGATCTATTGGTAAAGGAGAAATATCTTGTTCATCATGTTCTCCAAAATAGGCTTCATTGTTTAGACAATAGAGTTTATTTCTTTGGTGATGAAACCTAGGTAGATCTTGATAAGCCCCTAAAAAATTAGCGAGGGCTTCATCCTCAGGAAATATATCCAAAATAGGTTTTTGATCCATGTCAAGGAGAAGTGGAATAACCAATTTCAAATTTCCACCACAAATATGATTAACATTAAGAGGAAAAGAGGACGGTTGTCTATAAGGATTGAATCCTAACCCATAAGTATAGTCACAACTGTCGTTGTCCAAGGGTACTTGTATACCTTGCTCATATTTACCACAAACTTTTCCATTAAATCCTGATTTCTTTAGTAAATGATAACCAGAACCATATCTGTTGGCCATATCAGATTGAGTTAAAGGAGCAGCATATGTCACAATGTCATAGAAATTTGGTTTGATTGTCTCAATCATTTCATTACCTAAAGCAACAAGAAAGTTTCTTTTTAATTCCTCAGATAATGGAGAAGGGATAAACACTTGTTTTTCAAATTCACTTTGTTATTTCATAAATGCTAAATCTGAGACTTTGTATTCCCCTATAAAATAAGGATTGAAATTCAATGTTCCCCAATCATCTTCCGTCAAAGAAGAAGATGGAATCTCAGCTTTTTTATCTTCAAGTGTTTGCTCAGGCTTTTCACTGGGTTGTATGGGCTCAAGAACCTTGGCATATTATGCATTCAGGCAAGGATTTGGCGCATCATCCGCATGTAATGTGTACATTATATTATTAAATGAACCTCACCTTATGATGAAGAGTAGAAGGAACCGCATGCATAGTATGTAACCAAGGTCTTCCTAATAAAATATTGTAGTTGAGCGGTCCTGGAATAACATGGATAGGAGTGTAGAGGATAATAGGACCAAGTTTGATAGGTAGCATGATAATACCCAAAGTTTTCTTCACAATGTTATCAAAGCCATGAATAGGAATATTATCCAGTTGAATAGTTGTGAGATCAGCTTTAATTTCCCTAAGCGTATCCATGCTACAAACATTAAGCCCAGATCCATTGTCAATTAGTGTTCTATGAATGATACTCTGATTAATAGAGATAGTAACCATAAGAGCATCATATTGATTCTGCACCTCAATAGAAGGTAAATCATTATCAGAAAACACAATAGGAGGTACAGAAGGCATAGTATGCATGCAATCCAAAAATGAATTAATGTTCTCTTAGCTAGGAGGTGGAGCAGGAAGAGTGGATAAAGCTTTTTGCAACGCCTCATGATATGTAGGAGAAGTTTGAAGTAATTCCCATAAAGAGATTTTAGTTGGAGTAGCGCGTAAGTGCTCAACTAAATCATATTCCTTAAAGGAAGAAGGTAACCTAGGTGCTAGAGGAAGCACAGGTTGAGAAGGAGGTAAAGTAGTTGGGATAGTAGGTTGAGGATTATTTTAGGTGCGATAAGCATTCGAAATAGAATCTATGTTATCAAAGAAATCTAAAGGATCTCTGGATTTACCCTTAACAGTTATTTGAGGACATCCTTTTAGCATCAAAGGTTTAAGAAATAGCATTCTAGGTATCTCAATATTGCAAATAGAGGGGTATGAAGGCAACCATGCATACATTTTATGGTAAAAGTCAATTGGAGAGGTTGTGGATGAGGATGAAGTGGGAATGGGATCCATGATGGTCCCATTAGAACCATTTGCACACTTACTTCTATGTACCTCATTAAGGGATCTATCCTCTTGTACAATAAAATCCTCATCGAAGTATTCTAAACAAGAATCATACATGTTGAGCGCAAAAATAAAATAACAAGCATGTAAATATTTTTGTGTTTTCTTAAAGAAATTTTATGATTTTTATGAATTTTGAAATATAAATTCAATAGCATAAATGAAAAATTACATCTATATGCATGCAATATCTAATGTTAAATGTAAATCTAACACCAAAAAGAAAGAGTTTTCTATCGCGGGTTCACCAAAATGTAAGATCTAAAATTGGTGTTGAACATGGGGTCTTCTAGATGATAGGAATTACACATGAAAAGAGACCCTAAGTCCAATTTTAGTGTAATACACTTAATTATTATGATAAAGAATTGAGAATACTTGTAAATAAATAAGGAGTAAAATTCCTACCTCATATCATAGAAGATCTGAAGAATGTTGTTTTCTGGGGTCTGTACTCTGTTTCTAGAAAATCTAAAGTATGATCCAGACCCGGAATGTATAAACAAACAAAACCCAAAAATATTTTTCCATTTTGACATCGTCTTATGAAAAAGGTCAACATTTGCCCAAATAATCTTACCCCTGACCCAATAATCTTGACCCTGACCTATGCTGCCTCGATAGAAAATCTGTTTTTAGATCCCGATAGTTTGCTGAAAAGGGTATCCAAATCTAGTCTTAGATCCACTATCCTATACTTGTAACTCCCGAAAACAACACCTACAAATATCTGGAAAGAGGGTTTTGGGGTGGCTATATAGGGTTTTACCTTAGTCAAACCCCCATTTTGGTGATCTCCACCTCCATGGATAGCCGAATATAGAATGTATGTGTGTGTGTGTTTGCTCTTTAAGAAGAGTCTTTGAACATGTAATATTAAGATGTAATCTTCTAGATTAATAATCCCAGCATAACATGGAAATGAGAAAGAAATGCATAGATTTGAATATGATAAAGAAAGCATACCAAGCCCCCAAGGCTAAATTACTCCTACCAATTCACAATCCGTAATTGCTACCCTATGATAATGTCGTTTTGAATGCTTGAATGTTGAGAGTGGTAGATCTAATGGAAAAGAGCACCTTCTTGCTTCAATGAAGATCTACAATAGCTTGTCCAAAGAAATTCTTAAATGTATCAACATGTGCTCATAGATTTGTCCTTCTATATCATCCTCATTCTTATTTGCATCATCATTGCATCGTGTCATCTCCTGATTTCATTTCATGACCAAATGAAGGCAAAAGAGAGTGTTTATATAGAGATCACAATATAGGCCTCCTAGAGAAATACGAGGGACCCAAATTCAAATTTCACCTTGAATTATGGTTCAATCACAATAACCAACCAAGGAGGGAATAAATTAATTTAGATATCAGAGAAAACACTTCGGCATCCAAACCCGGGGACCTAATTTAAGTTTAGAACCCCGATAAGCTCTGAAATTGAAAACGGGGACCAACATGTGTCAGAGGTCTATGTTGACCTCACCCTTTATCTAGGTCAAGGTATAACTCATCCCTAACCTAGGTCAAGGTTGACCTTGACCCTAACCTAGGTCAGTGTCAATTTTGACCCTGACCTGAGGTTCCAAGCAGGTCACCTATTGGTGTCAGTGAGATTCCCAGGTCAGTCGGCGGCCTAGGAAGGTGATGGAACATTCCAAAATGATGGGAAGAAGGCCTAGAGGCCTAGAGAGAGTATTATGAGGTATAGGGGGGCCCACTTATAGGTCCTTCCTATAAAATAGAGTCATGGAGAGGGAAACCAAGGAGAATCCATAAGATCTTAACCCTAATTTCACCTAATCATAAAGAATCAACACAAATGAATCCTAAATGCAAATCTAATATGAAAGAGAACTAAATGAAGGTTCTAAACATACCAAAATTGAAGTGCTTCCATTTTAAGAAAATACAATAAATTTTTGAGGCCACTGATTCACCCCCCGCGCTCTCAGTTATTACTAACAGTTAAGATGAATCATTATGATGATTCCATTCACATCTTAGATTCTATTTCATTTAATCTTGATGAAGAAGATACTCTTGATGATCCTATTTATTCTAATGATGAATATGAGACTATCAATCTTGATACTAATTTATCTCACATACTTTCCACACAACTAATAATTACACCTAGTATCGAACATTGCAATTCTTAAGAGGATCCTTGTTTGGAACTGGCTATCATTCCTAATGTGTTGGATATAGTCCCTCTTGTGAGTTTCCCACCTTCCCTAAATGATATACACCAAGATGGGGAAATTAGGCAATACGTTTGATTGGCTTGTCCTTCATGGTAGCCTTTTATGTGTTTTCCTACTGTACTGTGCTTCTCCCGTACTGTATTTTCTAAATTTTTGTTAGATTCTTTTATACGACCCTTGTTACTTTGTTGGTACAAGGTGATAAAGGAATCAAACCTATTTTACAATTCTTTTATATGTATCTCTATTCTTCTATATATTTTTTTCATGTTATGTTGTACATATGCTAATGTTCATAAAAATTTTCCTTGCGTAGCACTGATTCTTTTTGGTCTCCATGTTATGGTCTAAAAAAACTCTTCTTCGTAACTCTTGCATTTTATTTGCTCCATTGTGATTGTAGTTCTACTTTCTTTATGGAATTATGTCAATTAATTTTCAATAATATCATATCTATATATACATATTATCTTATGACCATACTTACCCCATGGTAGGTAGACCCTTCTATCTTCTCTATATGTTTATGTGGTATTTCCCTTGATTTATATTTGCTTGGGGGAATCTCATAGTGGAAACATAATCAGTGGAGTTTTTTATGTTTCCATTAAATCCATTTCTCCTATTAAAGTGTTAGCAATGTCTTTAACGTGGGGGCATACACTCTACTCACTTTTTGCACACACACACTCTCAAAATATTTTCAAACTCAAAACTTATAACTATTTCCCTTTATGGATTACAGACTAATCCTTAAAGCATGGATGTTTCCCTTATAGGATCTCTTGATCCCTCCAGTTTCAATTTACAAGGATCTCTTGATCCCTCTAGTTTCAATTTACAAGGATGTCTTGATCCCTCCAGTTTCAATATACAAATATTTTTGATCCCTTACGGTCGGAAGGTATCCTTAAGAATGGATCTCTCTATATTTTGGCTTTTCTCTTTTGGAATAGAATATTCCTAAGAGTAAAACCTTGATGGGTTGACTAGTGAGTAGCCACATTCACTAGGTGGTTCAACTCCATCTTTCCAGTTACACTTTTTCCTTGTGTGATTCACAATGGGACATAGGTTCTCATTAGGCGAGGTAATCACACCCTCTCTCTTTTTCTCTTTGACTAGTGATTTATCTCTTATCATGATATTAGGGTTGATAAAGATTTAATTCCCTGGGGGCTTGAGGATTCCTTTTTCCCTTTTGATTTCGATAATATTATCTTTTCTCTATGATCTCCTTTACCAAGAGTTTGCATTGAGTCCATACTCTTGCAAAAGTGGGGGCTAAATGTATAGTTGGAAAATGGAAGCACTTCCATTTTGGACTGGTTTATCCCTCTAAGTAAGTTGTTTGAGCTCATGTCAAGCACCTTGAATGGGTCTTTGACTTGGATATGGCTTTTACCCCTGTTCTTCCCCCTTTTCCACTTCTCTCTGGCCTTTTTTTGGTATCCTAAACTACACTCCTGAGATTCTTGACCTCAGGGTCAAGGTTGACCTTTAGGTTCAAGGTTGACCTTGACCCTGACCTAGGTTAGAGTTGACCTAGACCCTGACCCAAGGTCCATATTTCATGTTTCTAGGGTTTCAGGATGTCGGGCTTCGGAAAGATTTAATTCCCGCTTCTGGGTTAGCTGTTTCAGTCTTTGAGGAAGTGACCCTTGAAATTATATTTAATATACATCCACTTCTATGGGTATAGGTCTAATTGGAATTTAATTCTCCTATGTGGGCCTCTCTAGAAGATTGTGCCCTAGATTCATATATAAGTAAGCTTTCTCCTCTTATTTTCTCTAAGACTTGAACCATAAAACCAAGCATAAGCATGAATCATCCAAGACAACTCTATGCAAGATCTATTGAAGCAAGAATCTACTCTCAAGAATTAAAGCATTCAAATACATTAAATCATTCAATTCATCAAGGAGATCCATTGGTAGCCATTGAAGGATTCAAGCTCTATGGAGCCCTCTTGTTGAAGATTTCTCCATCCACATCCATGTAAGTCTCCTCCTCTTCCAAGATCTATTCAAGATTGGTTTTGAAGATCCAAAATAAATTGATTTGGGACATCCTACATTCTACATTCTACATTCATTTTGTGCATACATACTTGTGGATCCAAGGATTCGAATCCTCCATAAGGGTTTCTATACAAGCAAGGTGAATTTGTTTATTTGCTTTGTTTATTTATGCAATTTCATTTCTACTTTAAGGTTAATTCCAAAACCTGGGTTTGACCAAGGAAAACCCTTCCCCAACAAACAAAACCATTTTTATTGCAGGTACAGGTACAAGATAGTGAATTTGAGATTAGATTTGGATACCTTTTTCGGCCAACTTTCGGGATCTGCAGAAATAATTTCCATCGGAGCAGTGCAGGTCAAGGTCAAATATTTTGGGGTACAATTGCGCCCCACCAAAGAGGTCAAGGTTGACCTAACTAAGAGAAGGAAAATATTTATGGGTTTTGTCCATCTCTGTGTTTCTATTCCACATCTTGTTGTGGAATTTCCTAAAACCTAACATAGACATTAGAAAATAGGCTTTTCCAGATCTTCTATATTTTGAGGTTAGTACTTGTGTTCAATTCATTTCAATTAAGGTTTCAATAAATCCCATTACATATTATTTATCCATTATTCAGGATTGTAAGGCTTTCTTCTTCCTTCTTATTTTTGATCGATTGATGCATTTGTGCATTAACCATTTTCTTATGGTTGATCAAAGTGGATCTTTCCCTTGTGAAATTTGGGGCTAAGAGGACAAGCTTACCTTCTCCACCATCTCAACAATATAATAATAAAAATTTATTCAATTACTATCCCACATCATTATTCAAATATTACATTCTAATAAACATCACATATTCTTATGTTATAGGGTTATCTCATGAGATGGATGAGTGGAGCCCAACTTTTGGGGATGTGGGTTCTATCATATCTTTGAATGGTGTACGTTCAACTTGGATAAATGTTGTATAAGAGGGAGCCTTTGGGGTTCCTCAATTTAAGTTGGAATGAGGATGTGCAGTGGTGACTCGTGGTAGGATGGTGGGTGGTCTTGCAAGATGATCATGGATGTAATCAAGATTAAGCACCATCTTGACAAAATTTTGGCCATGTTGCATCATGTGACTTGAAAGGCATAAGGGTGAAGCAACAGACATTACGAACTTCAATTCGGGAAGCTATCTACTATAGTTGGTGTCTACAAAATGTAGGTTGCCAAAATCCTATAGTGTATACCTACAAGGTGATCATTCCAAAAAGCTTAAAATTTAATGATAAATGAGTTAGCTTATAGAGATTAAGAGAAGAATGTGAATGTCTAAGATTTAATCTCATGTATGTTTGAGAGTTAATGAAAGAAAATGAGAATCTTGATTGACAAAGGATAGTCAGTCATAGGGGTTAGACTTGGGTGAATATAATTATCTTTAATTGTTCACTTATTTAGGATAAATAGGTATGCATAGGTAAAAATAGGATTGCATGATGGGGGTATAACCAAGAAATAATGATAGGGTGTTTGTGAGGTTTAATTAGAAATAGGTATTGGATATTATTTTAAATGGATTATAAAAATTATATTTATATAATGAAAAAGGGTATTTATGGAGATAATTATTTTATTAAAGATGGGTAATGAAAGGGTGTTGGAATATGTTATTACATTTTATGGTCTTTCATTATATAGTAAAGGTGGTATTTGGTGTATAATGGTGGAGGTTGGCATAACCATAATTCAACGCTATTTTGTCCATTATATGTATTTGATTTATCAATAAATGGACCATCTTTTCTATTAATCCATTAGCTTCTAGATGTGGTATCAGAGCTTTTCATGCACTTGATTATCCGATAGGCTTTCCCTATGAGGTTGCTCATGACTGTATGTGGGAAAACCCGTCTCACGCCCTACAAACCAATCGCATGCCCGGAAACCACCAAATACCTAGTCTTGTGCTACAAAAGTAGAAATAAGAAAGAAATTAACCATGGTTGGGAGGAACAATTGCCCACAACTTTTTTTACAATGACAAACACTACCATGATTACATCTGATATTTTCACAAATTCTCCATAAAAGGAGTAAATGACCTTAGCATCAGAAATAGGTTGACCTCCATGGAATTGCTAGTTCTTTTCTTGTTAAGTGATGTACACTCTATCAAAACTTATTTTCATATTATATGGTACTTTCTTCATGTAAAGAGAGGTTAAAACAATTAATAATAGCTCACTGAACACATCTATGTTCAATGAGAGACATTTTACCCTACTGACCCAAAACTTTGCTTCAATCTAATCTATGCCATCTTACAAATTTTATTGATATCTTGATCAATATTTATGCCAAGTTTGATCATGATAACTTGTTTAGGGCCATGGATGAGTATTTAATTCTCAACCAAAATGACTCTTCTTGAGATGTTCTCATAAATACATTCATTTTTCCTATTGCCTACAAATGACAAAAATCCATCACAGCTACTTTTGAAGGTATTTAGATCAATCACTTTTAATTTATCTTGTGCATAAAATTCAAAATTGTTGATGCAATTTCATTTTTCATAGAAATCTATTTAATACAATTTGTTAAATTTGAGCATCATAGGATATGATTTGTTTCATTTTATTTGGTAGAATTTACTGTCAATAAGATATGATCTATTTTAATTTTCATACATTGCAATTCCCTAACCTGGTTAACAAATTAACTAACAAATTGTAAAGAGAGTATGGTTTTCAGATGGTTGACTCTTTTTTTTTCTATAAATTATTCAACTATTTTTTTTTCAATTAATAGCAATAGTTGAGGCCTTAACCATGCTTCTTTCAAAATGTGTGGTATTTTTCCTAGACAAAAGGACATTATAATTCAAATAATATTTATTTTCTTGCAGCTTCTTAAGGTGTGTTGGAAATAATGGGAAGTATGTACAGAGAGGGGAGGGGTGAATCAGTACCTCTAAAACTTTTAGTTATTTAACCTTTAACCTTATGTAATCAAATCTTTGCTTTACTGATCATATATTTTGTTCTTTCTTTATGCATATGATATCAATTCATAATCTTAATTGTATTTAGACATTCATAGAAACATTCATGAAATCAATGACACATAACAAAAGATATGGTAATGTAGAAAACCCATATTAGAAGGTAAAAAATGAGGTGGGGATGACACCCACAAACACTTCACTATTTGTAGATTGGAAGGGGCCGGTTAAGGCTAACAATTTGATCACTTCTGATGATCTACCATGTTAGGAGTATTATGTGGAGACTGGTTAAGGTCTACTCTGTTAAGAGCTTTAGCAACACTATTTAGTGTGCATTCGGTTACGAGATTTACAATAGGATTTTTAAATCCACCTTTCTTGAAAGGATTTATTCTATTTGCTATACTTGTTAGAATGCAGACAAAAATACTCATTGACCTAAGTGTATGCAATCTACAATTGCTGATTACATATCCATTAAAGATTGCATGTACAAAGTATCACCTAATGTGATTGATTAATACCTTTATTGCTGGGTAGCCTTGATTCTTGGTTCTTAATAACCAAATTCATATTTTCTTGTTCTGCTTCTTGAAACTCTTAGTCTGATCCATAGATATGCTCATTGGCTACATTCATCCTCACATCCATTTCAAATTAATTATTACACATCTATTTATATAATAGATTTTACCTTTTCAATTTCACATATTACAAACTTAACTCTATGATCAAAGGTTTACAACTTGACCTTGATCTCCTAGTTTGCATGTTTTTAATTAATTAGACTGATTAAAACAATTACAATTACCTTTCTTGTCCCTCAAGAAATAGTTTTAAATCAAATATAAAGCATAACTATTTTATCTAACGTGGAAGAGAGATCCACTTTTCTTGGGATATAACCCTAGAAAGACCCCATGACCACTTTTGACCCATTTGAATATTCAAATGTGTCCTAAGGGGTCCTACGACCCCTTAGAACACACTTGAGCATTCAAATGGGTCAAAAGGGGTCGTGGGGTCTTCCTAGGGGTCCTGATGTATGATAAGGCATACTAGGACCCCCAGAAAGACCCCATGAACCCTTTTGACCGAGTTGAATGTTCAAATGTGTCCTAAGGGGTCCTACGACCCCTTAGGACACACTTGACCATTCAAATGTGTCAAAAAGGGTCATGGAGTCTTCCTAGGGGTCCTAATGTGTGATAAGGTATACTAGGACCCCTAGAAAGACCCCATGACCCCTTTTGACCCATTTGAATGTTCAAATGTGTCGTAAGGGGTCCTACGACCCCTTAGAACACACTTGAGCATTCAAATGGGTCAAAAGGGCTCGTGGGGTCTTCCTAGAGGTCCTAATGCATGATAAGGCATACTAGGAACCCCAGAAAGACCCCATGACCCCTTTTCACCCATTTGAATGTTCAAATGTGTCCTAAGGGGTCCTACAACCCCTTAGG
>MU224393.1:3942366-3954314 GCA_018584345.1 Thuja plicata
AGGACCCCTTACATCCCTCTTTAACCTTTGGGGACACATTGGAACACTCAAGTGTGTCCCAAGGGGTCCTATGACCCCTTGTGACACACTAGAGTATTCCAATGTGTCCACAGGGGTCAAAGAGGGACTTCCTAGGTCTCATAACACATGAGAAGGTGTACTAGGACCCCTTAAGACCCTCTGTGACCCCCGGGGACATATTAGAACACTCAAGTGTGTCCCAAGGTATCCTATGACCTCTTGGGACACACTTGAGTGTTCCAATGTGTCAAAAGGGGTCATGGGCTCTTCCTCAGGGTCTTAACATATGAGAAGGTGTACTAGGACCCCTTAGGACCCTCTTTGACCCCCAGGGACACATTGGAACACTCATGTGTGTCCCAAGGTGTCCTACAAACTCTTGGGACACATTTGAGTGTTCTAATGTGTCGAAAGGGGTCATGGGGACTTCCCAAGGGTCCTAATGTATGAGAAGGTGTACTAGGACCCCTTAGGTGCCTCTATGACCCTCAAGGACACATTAGAAAACTCAAGTGTGTCCCAAGGGGTCCTATGACCTCTTGGGACACACTTGAGAGGTCCAATGTGTCAAAAGGGGTCATTGGGACTTCCCAAGACCAGTTTTGAAACATTGGAACACTCAAGTGTGTGTCAAAAGGTCATAGGATCCCTTGGGATAAAATTGAGTGTTCCAATGTGTTCCTGGGGGTTAAAGAGAGATCTAAGAGGTCCTAATACACCTTATCACATGTTAAGACCCCCAGGAAGTCCCCATGACCCCTTTCGACACATTAGAACAATCAAGTGTGTCCCAAGAGGTCATAGGACCTCTTGGGACATAATTGAGTGTTCCAATGTGTTCTTAGGGGTCAAAGAGGGACATCAGGTGTCCTAGTACACCTTATCACGTGTTAGGACCCCTAGGAAGTCTCCACAACCCCTTTCAACACATTGGAAGACTCAAGTGTGCCCCAAAAGGTTGTAGGACCCCTTGGGACACACTTGAGTGTTCCAATGAGTCCCTGGGGGTCAAAGAGGGTCCTAAGGGGTCCTAGTACACCTTCTGAGAGGTTAGGACCCCTAGGAAGACTCCACGACCCCTTTTGACACATTGGAAAACTCAAGTGTGTCTCAATAGATTGTAGGACATCTTGGGATACATGTAAGTCTTCCAATGTGTCCCCGGGGGTCAAAGAGGGTCCTAAGGGGTCATAGTACACCTTCTCATGCATTAGGACGCTGATGAAGACCATGTGACGCCTTTCAACACATTGGAACAATCAAGTATCCCAAGAGGTCTTAGGATCTCTTGGGACACACTTGAGTGTTATAATGTGTCCTCGAGTGTCACAGAGCATCCTAAGGGGTCCTAGTACACGTTCTCATGCGTTAGGACCCCTAGGAAGACCCCATGGCCCTTTTTGACACATTGGAACACTCAAGTGTATGCCAAGAGGTCGTAGGACCCCTTGGAACACACTTGAGTGTTCCAATGTCTCCCCAAGGATCAAAGAGCTTCCTAAGGGGTCCTATTACACCTTCTCACCTCTGTGACCCCTGGAGACACATTAGAACACTCAAGTGTGTCCCCAGGGGTCCTACGACCTCTTAGGACACACTTGAGTGTTCTAATGTGGTGCAGGAGGACCTTAAGGTTTAATGGAAGAGCTTTGCAATATTTTAGATTGTAGGTGGTTTTATCCAACCACCAAGGTAATAAGGACTAAGTATAAATTCCCAAGGTTATTTTTGTGTGTGTTTAATGGTAAGAGTGTTTATAGTCTAGTGTTTTGTGTGATCAATTAGGCTCTAGTGTCAAAGTCCTAAGAAAGTCAACAAAGGGTCAAAGTTTGACCAAGACTCCAAAATGGAGTGACACTTGTGATTTTGATGTTTTTAAGTGTTTTAAGGTTTTATGTAATGGTTTAGATTCAAATCGAACCATTGAGAGTAGTGGAATGTAAAAGTGGCAAAAGTTGTAAAATTTGCTCATGACAACTTTGCAACTTTGCAAAGTTGTCATGACAACATTTCCTAAAAACAAGGAATTATCTTTAATGATGTTCTAATCTAGACCAAAGGGTCCAAAAAAGTGGGGTTAGACTATATAAGGTCAAACAAATCCTAATCTAAGGGTTGAAAGTGGCATTGTATAGACTATGATTTGAAAAGAAAAGAATTGAGTGTGTTTTTGTAACAGAGCCTTCTTCCAATCATTTAATGGATTGAAAGGATTGAAATAATGCATTGAAAATTTACCTTGTGTCATGTAATTACTCTATGTGGCATTGGTCTAGTTGGTTATCACTTCTTGTTAACATTTTGTAAATATCTTCTATTTCACTGGTTCGTTGTCTGGTTCAGAGCCAGTCTTGTAAATATGAACCCCACTTGAGTTCCCGCGGTTAAACTTCCATGGCCACTTGGAATAAAGTAGGGGAACTTGTATATTTTGTAAATATGGTTTGTGGAGTCATTGTGTGCATGGGAAATAGTTTTTCCATCAATCCCTAGGCAAGTTTATAGCCATTCTAGTTAGAGGCTTGTGCAGAACAGTAGCAAGAAAGCTTGGTAATTGGATTGGATTGAACCAATAAATGGTGTGAACATGTAGGGCCATGTATCCTTGTTAAATTAATGCAAGGATAAGGATGATGGGTTTTATTGGAACACCTTGTGAAATCAAATAACTTAGACTAGTGAACATACCCTTAAAACCCTTAAAAAATAGGGGTCTAGTGAAAGTCCTATGTACGGACAGGGTGGGGGTCTAAAACCTAGAAAATCCTAGAGCCTAGGTTGGACCTATGAAGAATCCATAATTGGTCCAGAGGGTTATTAAGGATAGTATGAAATAATCCATCAGAAGTGGCCAAGATTGGTTGAAAGTGACCTAGGAATGGACATGATTCCCATTCCTATTGCCAAGAGCAGATTTGAAGCAAGGTGGCTCAATGGAGCCAATAGGTGCATTGTTGGATTGAGAGGGATAGTATAGTGAATTGAAGTTGGTTGTGAGTTCTAAGTGAAGTAGAGAATCATAGAATCATACTCTAGATAGGGTAGAGAAAGATACCCTAGGAAGACCAAAGAGAGGTCTTAGTTAGAGAAAAAGTGCTCTTATGGTTAGAGCTCCCCATCAAAGTGGTATCAGAGCCATTGAAAGGCTTGGGAACTAGATAGTTTATGATAGAGAGAAGTGAATTCATTCGATAAAGAACCATGGTAAGCAATGCAAAATTGGAAAGGGACTTGTCTGAGCAAAAAGTCAAGAATAGACTTCTAGAAGAAGCTATGAAGGAGATGAAGCTAAAGTTAGTAGAAGTTGTAGAGAGTGCAAGCAAGATGAAAGAACAGATAGGAGAGGATAAAGACAAGGGAAAAACGTTAGGTTGGAGAGGAGGCAGAACTAGAACTTGACCCTCCATTACCTAAGGAACCTTTCCTCAAAGCCCTCAAGGAATTAAGTGGCAAAGCACTAGAAGGCATTCCAGTATTCTATGGAAAAATGGATGTAGAGTTAGTGATGTAATGGATTGAGGGTATGGAAAACCATTTTGAATGTGATGGGATCAAAGAGGCCCAAAAGGTGAAGATAGCCAAATCAAGGCTAAGAGGACAAGCATTAACTTGGTGTAAGTTATTGCAGTAAGAAAGAGAAAGAGAAGGGAAGAAGCAAATATCAAATTGGAAAGCTATGGTGGCTAAGGTGAAAGAGAACTACTTACCTGAGGATTATGATGTCCAATTACATAAAAGGAGACAAAATCTAAGACAAAACAATTTAGATGTGGCAAAATGTAGAAAGCATTAAAGTTGCTAGGTATCTCAATGGCCTTAGGTGGAACATACAAGAAGAGTTGAGCCTCTTTACTTTAACTTCTATCCATGGGTGTTTTCAAATGGCCCTTGAGGTGGAAGAAAAACTCAGAAAGAAACAAGATTCCAACTCTAGGGGAAGAGGAAGAGGTAGAGACTCTAGAGGAGAACATAGAGGTGGTTCTAGTGGAAGTAACAATGATACCAAAAGCCAAGGAGACTCTAATTTTATTGAAAAAAATCATGAGTCAAGAAATAGGGGAGGATATAACAGAGGTAGAGGCTTTCATAGTGGTGGAAGATATCATGTGGATTTGGAAGAATCTCACATTTTGCTTCAATGAAGTGTTATAATTGTGACCAATTAGGTCACCCTACCTATAGGTGTTCAAATAAGCTAACATCTTCACAAGGTGAGAAGAAGATTGCATATGTGCAAGAGGAGGACATGATAAACATTCAAAGATAAGTTTGGATTCAGAAAAAGGAAAGAATCTCATGCTTAGGAGGATTCTAATCAAAGAACCTACAAAGGATGAACACAAGAAATGAAGGGATACTTTTAGGATCAAGTGTAAGATTCTTGGAAAAGTATGCAGAGTTATAATAGACTCTGGATCTACTGATAATGTGGTCTTAGAGGAAGTAGTGCAGAAGCTAAAATTGACTAAGACCACATGTGTGTCCTTACAAAGTAACCTTGTTGAATAAGGGACAAAATATACTGGCTAATGAACAAGTGTGGGTTGTATTTACTATTGCCAAGTATCAAGACATGATACTTTGTGATGTACTACCAATGGATGCATGCCATATATTTATTGGAAGACCATGGTAGTATGATAGGGAGGCAGTCCACCATTTGGGCTTACAAATGCACCTAGCACTTTTATGAGGGTTATCAACGAAGCCCTAAAAGACTATATTGGGTTATTTGTGGTAGTATACCTAGATGATATTCTCATCTTTGGAAAAACAAAAGAGGAGCACATGAAGCACCTAGAACTTGTGTTGAAAAGACTACAAGAGGAGAAGCTCACCATAAATCTTGAAAAGAAAGAGTTTATGAAACAAGAAATAGTCTACCTAGGATTTGTAGTATCCCAAGGTGAATTGAAGATGGACAAGAGAAAAGTTGGAGCCATAATAAGTTGGCCTACTCCTAAGATAGGGACTGAAGTAAGAATTTTCCATGGGTTGGCCCAATTCTATAGGAATTTTGTGAGGAGATTCAATGAAATTTGTGCACCTGTCCTAGATACCATTAAAGGTGGAGTCAAAACAAAGTTCATATGGACCAAGGAAGCCAATGAAGGATTTGAGAGATTGAAGAAAGAAGTGGTGACCCAACTTATACTGGTTTTGCCAATTTTTGATAAGTTATTCATTTTTGAATGTGATTCTAGCAACATAGCAGTGGGGTCATTCCTAAGTTGGGAAGGAAGACCAATAGCCTTCTTTAGTGAGAGGCTTAATGAAGAAAAGTCTAGATACTCATCCTATGATCTAGAGATTTATGCATTGGTGCAAGCTCTTAATAAGTGGAGGCACTACTTGTTTCCAAAGGAATTTTTGGTATACACTAATAACTAGGCGCTAAGCTACATAAATACATAGGAGAAGCTTAGTTTGAGGCATATATAGTGGATGGAGTTTCTGTAATCATACACTTTTACTATCAAGCACAAGAAGGGGGTAAATAATAAGGTAGCAGATGCCCTTTTAGGAGATTTCTTACCATCCAGGAGATATAGTTGTAGAGTACATGGGTTGAAGGATTCAAGGATCTATATGAAGGAGATTCAGATTTTGTAGAGATTTATAAGGCGTGCACTGATTTTGAAAATCACTTTCATAGTGAATATGTAGACTATACCTTAAATAATCATTTACTATTTAGAGGGAAGCAACTATGTGTTCCAAGGGGTTCCATGAGGGAGAACCTCATTCAAGAGAATCACAATGGAAGTTTGAGTGGACACTTTGGGTTAAATAAGACCCTAGACCTAGTGGAGAGATTCTACTGGTAGCCTAAAATGCAGAAAGATATAAGGAGATATGTTGAGCAATGTGGAGTATGTCATAAGGAAAAGGGGAAATCATCAAATGCAGGTCCTTATCAACCATTTCTCATTCCAAATAGACCATGGGAGTGCATAAGTATGGATTTCATAGTGGGACTACCTAGGGAACCAACTGGTTTGGACACTGTGTTTGTAGTAGTGGACAAATTTAGTAAGCTGGGTCATTTCATCCCATGTAAAACAACACATGATGCCAGTCAAATACCCCACCTTTTCTTCAAGGAGATAGTAAGGATACATGACTTGCCAATGAGAATAGTTGCGGACAGGGATGTGAAGTTTATGGGGCACTTTTAGAAGACCCTATGGAAAAGGCTAGGAACTAATTTGTCTCATAGTTCTTGGTAGCATCCTCAAATGGATGGTTAGACAGAGGTAATAAATAGGGTACTTGGAAACTTGCTAAGATGTTTGAGTAAAGAGTATGGGCAAAGATGGGAACAAGTTATTCCACAGGTAGAATTGTCCTATAATGATAGCAAAAATAGGACTACTGGTAAGAGTTCATTTGAAATTGTATATGGATTACATCAAAGCGGTGTTCTTGAGCTTAGAGACCTAAAAGGTTATGAAGGAATTAGTGGCCATGCAGATGATTTTTCTCAATCAATGAGAGAGGTTCATGAACAAGTAAAGAAGACATTAATAGAGGCTAATAAAAAGTTGAAAGCTAAGAAGGATGAAGGGAGAAGAGACTTACAGTTTTAGGTAAGAGACTTGGTGATGGTATTATTGAACAAGGCTAGGCTATAGAAGGGTATACCAAGCAAACTAAAAATGAAGAGGATTGGACCATGTAAAGTGTTAGCTAAGTATGGTTCCAATGCCTACAAGATAGATCTACCCAAGGAGATGTCTATTTATCCAATTTTCAATGTGAAGGACTTGATTCAATACAAGGGTCTAGATATAGATGTGGGAAAGTACAATACAAAGGTGATTAAGGATTTGGAAGAACTCCAAGTACCTGATCAGATCAAGCCACAAGTGGAGAGGATTCCGGATTCAAGAGTGAAGAAGAAGAGTAGGAGTAAGACTTATATGGAGAATCTAGTCAAACAGGAGCAATTACCCAAGTCAGAGGCTACATGGATAGCACAGAGTGACTTTAATAAGCATGGAATAATCATGGAGTTCATCAAAACATAGGTAACTTCATCTTCTTGTTGTAGGGGGAGGATGGTGCAGGAGCACCTTAAGGTCTAATGAAAGAGCTTTGCAACATTTTGGCTTGTAGGTGGTTTTAGCCAACCACCAAGGTAATAAGGACTAAGTATAAATTCCCAAGGTTTTTTTGGTGTGTGTTTAGTGGTAAGAGTATTTAGAGTCTAGTGTTTTGTGTGATCAATTAGGCTCTAGTGTCAAAGTCCTAAGAAAGTCAACAAAGGGTCAAAGTTGGACCAAGACTCCAAAATGGAGTGGCACTTGCGAATTTTTTTTTTTAAGTGTTTTAATGTCTTATGTAATGGTTTAGAGTCAAATTGAACCATTGAGAGTAGTGGAATGTCAAAGTGGCAAAAGTTGTAAAAGTTGCTCATGACAACTTTGCAAAGTTGTCATTACAATATTTCCTAAAACCTAGAAATTATCTTTAATGATGTTCTAATCCCAACCTAAGGGTCCAAAAAAGTGGGGTTAGAATATATAAGGTCAAAAAAACCCTAATCTAAGGGTTGAAAGAGGCATTGTATAGACTGTGATTTGAAAAGAAAAGAATTGACTGTGTTTTTGTAACAGAGCCTTCATCCAGTCATTTAATAGATTGAAAGGATTGAAATGATGCATTGAGACTTTACTTTGTGTGGAATTGGTTTAGTTTGTTAGCACTTGCAGTTAATATTTTTGTAAATTTCTTCTATTTCACTGGTTCGTTGTCTGGTTCAGAGCCAGTCTTGTAAATATGAACCCCACTTGAGTTCCCTTGGTTAAACTTTCACAGCCTCTTGGAATTAAGTAGGGGACCTTGTATATTTTTTAAATATAGTCTTTTGATTAATTGTGTGTAGGGGAACTAATTTTTCCATCAAGCCCTATGCGAGTGCAGAGGCATTCTGGTTGGAGGCCTATGCAGAATAGTAGCAAGAAATATTGCTAATTGGATTGGAAAGAATAAATAAATGGTGGGAACATGTAGAGGAATGTATCCTTGTTAAATGAATGCAAGGGCAAGGATGGTAGATTTTATTGGAACTTGTAAAATCAAATAACTCAAACTAGTGAACATGCCCTTAAAACCCTTAAAAATAGGGGTTTGGTGAAAGTCTTATGTATGGATAGGGTAGGGGTATAAAAGCTAAAAAATCCTAAATCCTAGGTTTGACCTATGAAGAATCCATAATTGTTTTAGAGGGTTACTAAGCATAGTTTGAAATAAATCCATGATTTCAGTGTTTGGGAGGGCTAATTAGGCCAAATAAGGCTACAAGGCAAAAAACAAGAAATCAGTGAACTCCATGGAGGATCTTTGAAATAATCCATTAGAAGGGTCAAAGATTGGTTGAAAGTGACCTACGAATGGTTAGGATTCCCATTTCTATTTCCAAGAGCATATTTGAAGCAAAGTGGCTCAATGGAGCCTATAGGTGCATTGTTGGATTGAGAGGGAAAGTATAGTGAATTGAAGTTGGCGATGAGTTCTAAGTGAAGTAGGAGATCATAGAATTTTCCTCTAGATAGGGTAGAGAAAGATGCCCTAGGAAGACCAAAGAGAGGTCTTAGTTAGAGGAATAATGCTCTTATGGTTAGAGCTCCCCAACACAATGTCTCAAAAGGGGCCATGGGGTCTCCCTAGGGGTCCTAACACATGAGAAGGTGTACTAGGACACCGTAGGACCCTATTTGAACCTTGGGGACACATTGGAACACTCAAGTGTGTCCCAAGGGGTCTTACGACCTCTTGGAACATACTTGAATGTTCTAATGTGTCACAAGGGGTCATGGAGAATTCTTAAGGATCCTAACACATGATAAGGTGTACTAGGACCCCTTAGGACCCTCTTTGACCCCCAAGGACACATTGGCACACTAAATTATGTCCCAAGGGGTCCTACAACCTCTTAGAACACACTTGAGTGTTCTAATGTGTCCAAAGGGTTCATGGGAAGTCCCCATGACCCCTATTGATATATTGGAACACTCAAGTGTATCCCAATAGGTCATAGGACCCCTTGTGACACACTTGAGTGTTCTAATGTGTCCCTAGGGGTCAAAGTGGGACCTAAGGGGTCCTAGTACACCTTCTCACATGTTAGGACCCCTAGGAAGACCTCACAACCCCTTTTGACACATTGGAATAGTCAAGTGTATCCCAATAGGTCCTAGGACCCCTTGGGACACACTTGAGTTTTCCTATGTGTCCCCGGGGGTCAAAGAGAGTCCAAAGGGGTCATAGTATACCTTCTCACCTCTCTGACCCCTAGGAACACATTAGCACACTCAAGTGTGTCCCAAGGGGTTCTACGTCCTCTTAGGACACACTTGAGTGTTCCAATGTGTCGAAAGGGGTCATGGGGTCTTCCTTAGGGTCCTAACACGTGAGGTGTACTAGGACCCATTAGGACCATATTTTACCCCAGGGGACACATTGGAACACTCACGTGTGTCCTAAGGGGTCCTACAACATCTTTGGACACACTTGAGTGTTCTAATATATTGAAAGGGGTTATGGGGACTTCATAGGGGTCCTAACATGTGAGAAGGTGTACTAGGACCCCTTAGGTCCCTCTTTAACCCTCGGGGACATAATAGAACACTCAATTGTGTCCCAAGGGGTCCTACAACCTCTTGGGACACACTTGAGTGTTCCAATGTTTTGAAAGGGGTCATGAGGACTTCTTGGGCTCCTAACTTGTGATAAGGTGTACTAGGACCCCTTAGGTCGCTCTTTCACCCCTGGGAACACATTGGAACACTCAAGTGTGTCCCAAGAGGTCATAGGTCCCCTTGGGACACACGTGAGTGTTCTAATGTGTCCCTCAAGGTCAAAGAGGGTCCTAAGGGGTCCTATTACACCTTATCATGTGTTAGGAACCTGAGGAAGACTACATGACCCATTTAGACACATTGGAATAGTCAAGTGTGTCCTAAGAGTTCATAGGACACCTTGGGACACACTTGAGTGTTCTAATGTGTCCTCAAGGATCACATAAGGTCCTAAGGGGTCCAAGTACACCTTCCCATGCGTTAGGAACCCTAGTAAGTCCCTCTTTGACCCATGGGGAAACATTGGAACACTAAAGTGTGTCCCAAGGGGTCATAGGACCCCTTGGGACACACTTGAGTGTTCTAATGTGTCCCCCAGAGTCAAAGAGGGAGCTAAGAAGTTCTAGTACACCTTCTTACACATTAGGACCCCTAGGAAGTCTGTCTTTGACCCCTAAGGACACATTGGAACACACAAGTGTGTCCTAAGGGGTTGTAGGACCCCTTGGGACACACTTGAGTGTTCCAATGTGTGCCTACGGGTCAAAGAGGGTCTTAAGGGGTCCTAATACACCTTCTCATGCGTTAGGACCCCTAAGAAGTCCCCATGACCCTTTTGACACATTTGAACATTCAAGTGTGTTGCAAGGGTTCGTACAACCCCTTCGGACACACTTAAGTGTTCTAATGTTTCACCGGGGGTCACAAAGGGACCTACGAGGTCCTAGTACACCTTCTCATGTGTTAGGATCCCTAAGAAGTCCCCATGACCCCTTTCGACACATTTCAACACTCAAGTGTTTCCCAAGGGGTCATACAACCCCTTGGAACACACTTGAGTGTTCTAATGTGTCCCTGGGAGTTACAGAAGGACCTAAGGGGTCCTAATACACCTTCTCACATGTTAGGACCCCTAGGAAGCCTCCGTGACCCCTTTGGAAACCTTTTGAATGCCTTATACTAGTGTAATTAACCTATATATTAATATGCCTTATATAATATATATTATATATACTATACTTTATTTTATTATATATACAAAAATATATAATATATCATATTGAATATATATTTTTTACTATATATATATATATATATATATATATCTGTGTCCTATATAATATATGTTATATATACTATACTTTATTTTATTATATATGCAAAAATATTTAATATATAATATATAATACATATCATATTGAATATATATTTCTTACTATATTTATTATATCGTACCATATATATATATATTCATATTATAATATAAAATATATATTACATACAATTTAAATATTATGAATCTTCCCGCCACCTTTTATATGTAAATGTTGAATTATTTCATTTGGGTCCCGCCATTTTTTCGGGTACCCAAAAATATCGGGTACCTTAAAATGTCGGGTACCCGATTAGGCTTGTGCTTTGGTGTCAATTTTTTCCAGGTGTACTAACAACCAAGCCTACTAAAACGTCAACAAATGTTTTCATGCGCTTTTGGACGAGTGAAAAGTGGATTTTTTTCACATCGCCACTTTTTGGCTCCTCATCTTCTTGCACATACCCTTGAATGAAACTATGTTTTTAAGGAAGGTGTTTTGCCCTTATTGTCCTCCTTGTCTATGTCTTTACTCATGCACACTCCCAGACCATTACGATTCCAGCCAAAGATTCTATGCTTTCCATAATCTCCATTAACCCTAATATTTCACGGTTTCTAACTACCTACAAAAAATATTGCTATGTAAATGTTGACATAGTGAGGGGTTTTGTTACACAATGTCTTCTAGGTTCTCTCCAAGGATGTGTAATATAATTTATTTGTGTGGCATAAAAAACTGTCCTAAAACTCCACCAAGCAGAGCCACATAGAGAACATTGAATCAGATAACGACTGTATGCACCCTAAAATGGTCGCCAGCCTAAGCCTTTATATGCTATAATGCCTACTTCAGCTAATCCTTCATCATCTCTTCCCAAGTCTCCCATACAATTCCAACATACTTCCTTGTCCTTAGAAGTGGCTCCATGTCAAGAGGACTCTAAAAATGATAAAGAAAAAAACATAAAGAAAGATCAAGATCAAGAAACTTCCATGTATTCCAATCCTCTTTATGATGACTCTTATCC
>MU224393.1:3982393-3992582 GCA_018584345.1 Thuja plicata
TCTTTAAAGGGTACTAGCTCAATGGAAGAGCACCTACTTTACAAGTAGGAGGATGATGGTTTGATTCCATCGTGCCCTAATATGACTAAATATATGACTAAATTAATGACTAAATATATGACTAAATATATGACCAAATAAATGACCAAATAAATGACCAAACAAATGATGAAATAAACTACCAAATGACCAAATAAATGACTAAATAAACTATCAAATGATCAAATAAATGACCAAATGACCAAATAAATGACTAAATAAACTACCAAATGACCAAATAAATGACCAAATAAATGACTAAATATATGACCAAATCAATGACCAAATAAATGACTAAAATGGTTAAGTCATAAATTTGGTCATGAGATAAATGACCGGAAATAAACTACCACTGGTCACGTGACCAAATTTGGTCATTTATCTATAAATTTTGGTAGTTTATTTGGTCATATATTATTGTTTTTGTACTAGTGCAGTGTCGAGAGAAAAGATCAGTTGTTAATGGTTCATCAAGAGACTTGGCAATTTCTTCATGTTGCGTAATCACTAGATTGGCCCACAGTTAAGTGAGCAGTACACGGTCAGTCACGTAGTCTCCAGAAAGAATGGTGGTTAAGTGAAAATGACTGAGACATCATGAATAATCATATACAATTTGAAATGAAATACAGTCAGGTTGTCACCATATTGAGATGCTTAGTCAACTTTCCATTCAGCAATGCAGAGATGAGTAATGAACAAGACACGTGTCCAAAGGTGAGTTGACTAAATAAGCTTATCGCATGGTCTCCAAATGGAAAAAGACTATTTAGCAATGAAGAGACTAAGTATAAAAGCCTTTGTTGTCACGTAGTCTCTAGAAAATTTGAAGGTATGATATATTACTTAGCGATTTAACGGAGGCCGAAAGATGCAATGATTCAAAGATCTTAGGGTAGTCGCGAAGTCTCCAAATAAAATGTCCCAAATAAAAAGGTACTCATGACTTAGAGATAAGAGTATGTCGTGTGGTCGCCAGATGAGCCGAAGGGTAAAAGACTTGTCGCATTGTCTCTGAAGGGTAAGTCACTTAATATTGGTGTTCAATGACTAGGTGACTAAAGGTAGTCACGTGGTCTCGTAAAGAAAAGAAAGCATTTAGTGACATGGAGATAACCGTGAAAGTTAAGAGTGATGGTTATTCGTGGAGTCTCCAAGAAAAATATGAATTAAACTTTTCTTCCAGCGACTTTGATTTACACAGTCGCGTGATCGCTAGAAGTAAACTGTGGTTAACTAAGACGGGGAAAGTTACATAGTCGCTAAGTCTCCAGAAGAATCAGGGGTTAAAGACTTGGGTCAGTGACAAGGAGATCATATGCAGTCGCATAGTCACTCAATATGAAATCATAAGAAAAGGTGACAGTGTCTGACATGACAACATGAATCATTCAGCGTCCAATGACAAGCTTGGATATTGATTACTGTGCAAAAAGGGGTAGCTGAGATGTATGAAAAAAGGCCAATCATAGTGAAACATGTCATCACATTCAAAATTTATAAAGTTTTGCACATATATGAATTTGATTTCATGTCACACTCAAGGGCTATGGCTAGGTTTTCAATTAATTCACATCATGCTGAATTTAAGACATGAATTGATGATTTTCAAAATGATGAGCCATGTACTTCAAACAATTACCATAAAGAGTTGATTGAGTATTCATTTTAACTTACCTTGCTTTTATAATTTCAAAGCTAAGTACTAGGTATTCTGAGAAGAGAGAAGAAGCTAGAGAAGTTGCAAAATATTCAGTTGATCAGGAGGTTTTGAATTTCCAAGAATTGTGCATAGAGGAGTAAGGTGAGTCTTGGAAATAGATTTGTTTCAATATCGGTAAAGAAGAAGGGATTCAAACACAACAAACATGAGAAAAACAGTCAGTGTGGCTTCTACCAGTGGGAGAAGTCAGGATGCACACGAAGAGTCCAAGGGGAAACCGAATTTTTTAGATGAATTTCTCTAATTATTGCCAGGTTCAACTCAGAACAGGAGAGCAGATGCTAATTTTCTTAAAGATGACTACTGCGATATCAGAGATGCTGATACTCCAGGGACAACAGGTTTTTCCCTTTTTAACTACTTTTTAAATAATTTTGATAAACCTATCCCAGTATCAAACCCTTAGGCCTGTGCTTTAGCCAAACTGATAGTTCCTTATGTCTACATAGATGTAGATTTGTTCTTATGCCTCGCCAGTCATTACGATGTCTTGCCTAAGATGATTAAGAGGGATGATGGCACTGCCATGCTTATCCTAAATAGAAATTCATTTATGCAAGCTTTTGGTTTGTATAGCACTATGTCCACCAGAATTGATATCACTAAGCATGAAGCAAGATACAATTTGAAGCCTGGTATTGCTAGGGCAACATTATAGAAGCAAATGTTCAAGGAAGTGAGAAAACATCTTGGTCCTATATCTGGGACAAGCCCATACTACTTCAAGGACTTGCACTTTTACATTAAGTAAATTGCTTATGCCCTATGTAGAGTGCTAGGGATAGATGGGGAAGCAAATAGGATCAATGCCGAGATATTGATGATGGTGCTAGATTTGCAGGAGGTGCATTCTAGCACTAGCTATGATTATATATAGTATATCATTGACAAGATGCATGAGGGACTCATAGCAACACAAAAGAAGATGAAGGATCCTAAGGAGAAGGAGCCCAAGTTCTTACACTAATCCATCCTCATGCATCTCCTGTTACACTTTAATTTTGTAATAATGGATGTGAGTAATTTGACCCCTTAGAGGTTTTATCAAGATGGACCTAATCCTATCCAGTTCTGGATAAAGATTTGGAATTATACATCTAGGGATTGTGATTACTGTGCATTTCAAAATTGGATTATGTACCCAATAGTGCAGAGCCTGGGCATCAGTAGAACAAGGGTCCCTATTAAGGTTATGAAACTGTTAAGGCCTTGTGATTTCTCGGATAAATGCGAGGGAGAACATAATTTGGAAGATTTCTTCTTAGAGGAGAACTATACCATAATAATGGTATATGGATGTATACATCCACCTCATGTCTTGCCTTACCATGTGCCTGCAAGAGTTGCTGCAATGGAATTTGTTTGGCAGTTGTTGTTAATAGACAATGAGCACTTTGCATCACACAGAAAGGGGACCATAACCCCTAGACAGTTCAGAATCTCAGATTTTACTATTGGCAAGGGTGTCATTGATTCAGTCAGTCAGTGGTTAGAAAGTTGCAGAATGGGGACAACCTCATATAGATACATTGATCCTGAAGGTTTCATGGCAGGAGTCAGGAAATTATATACTCCTACAATTCCCAATACAAATGTTCATTGTGAATATATTGAGGAAGATGCAACAAGGAATATTCTTGATGAAGATGACATCAAGACAAGAAGAACAAGGATTCAGGAGTTGTTGAACCTTGAAAGACAAATCAAAAGAAATGGGTTGGCTTTTGGAGGTTTTTACCCTGACTTGCCATATTTTGACAAAATAAAAGCCATGATTGATAACTTTTATGTACTTACTGAACAATTGGAAATTGTTCTTGATAAGAAGGGTGCTTAGGGGCCAGATCATTTAGAATCTGAGTATAATAGTAGTAGTGACACTGGCTATGCTTGTCCTACTAGATATGTTTAGCCTCAGCAAGATGTTGCTGAGATACCACAGTTGCAAGGAGCTGAAGGCCATATTGTAGACCTAATAGAGGCCACACAACCTGATGATGTAGATGAGCCTTTAGCTAAAAGGCAAAAGGTGGAAATAGGCCAGCCTTAAGTTGAAAGGCAAGAAAAGAAAAAAGATAAAGCAAGTGCCCTAGTGCCTGGGAATAGGTTATATGATCATAACCTGAGAAAATTGATTAGGGAGGGCAAGAAAAGACAACCTGATATGGAAGAGAATGTTGAATTACCCCTTAAGGCTGGTGTTGATGAAAGGTTGTTACATCAACAACAATTTCAAAATGATGATAATTTCATTAAGACTGAGGAGTTTAAAGACTTCCTAAGGTGGCATAAAAAAGAGAAAATTAGAGCTCAGTTAACTGTTGATGGGGAGGAGACTGTAACACATGAGGCCCTAGTGGCCCTACAATCATATGGACCAGACAGTAAGGACATCTCACCTGATGAAGCCAAAAAAATGGTATTGGACAGTGGCATCTTGCTTGTTGAGGGTTGGGATTTGTCTTCTGCATTCATAATTGATCAAATACGAAAGTAGCCAGATTTGAAGATGTCAAGTGAGGTGCAAATAGGGGATATGATTAAAGGATTTGGGTATAGCCCAAAATCTCAAGCCTTTGCAATGTGGAACCTTTTCCCTAAGGACCAGAAGCCTCAGCTAGTAAACATTCAAGACAATATGGTGGGAAATCAAATGGTCTAGTTTGTACAGAATACAGGGGATTTGGAAATATCCTAGATCATGACACATTTGGAACTCTTGAATGAGGACAAAATAAAATAGTTGTCTGACAAGTGTAACATGTTGATAGAGGAGACCAGTGCATTGGCTAAAGACTGAGAACTGTGCCATATCCAGATGCACCAGCAAGATCAGGTAATTAAGAAATTAATGAAGGAATTAGAGGAGAAGCCTGAGGTGATGTATGTGCCTGTGCAACCACAGCCTTTGCAAATTGAAGACAAGTCAAAATCAGAAGAGGTGGTTGAGAAAGAGGATATAGGACAAAAGAAGAATGAAATAGCCTTGAATGCATTAAGGGGCGTTCTACTACATAGGATTGAAGTCTTGAAGGATAAGACTGATGTTATCCTTAATGCCTATAACAAATTTCTAGCTTTGCATGCTGAGGTCATGGGGTATCTTGCCATATTAAATGCCTATTTTACCAAATGGTCTACTAGAATGCAATTGTTTAAAAAGCTTGCATCTTTGCAATCCCTGAGATCAAACTTGCTAGAGATAGTGACAGAGGTGGAAGATGAGATCAAAAAGGTTAATATTGCTCTCTCATTGTTCAAAGGCAAGTTGAATCAAATAGAGGTGAAATTGAGCCTCTTTGCTGCAGATTTTAATAAATTTGTTCCCTCCCTAAGAGGAGAAGATGATCAGGTAAAGGTTTTAGATGCCTAGAGGAATGAGTTTAGATGGGAGAGGAAAAAGGCACAAGTACAAGCCACCCAAGACTTCAAATGGCCAACCGATGATGAAGTGACAACATGGTAACTGATCACTAGGCCGAAGAAAAGGAAACCCACGGTGGAGGAAGAAATCCTGGATGACGAATAAAGGTGAGCATTTGCCACCTCACTATTGAATATGAAGAATGTCAATTATTACTAAAGAAAAGTAGGTGAGAATGTAAAGACGACACCTAGGTTTGACATAAATGATACCAACTACCATGAATACTATCAAAGTGAAGGTGCCAGATAAAGATAAGAACAAAGAATATCAGATTTCATCTTTTGACTTTGTCTTTCCACCGCTTCTCCTTTCTCCTTTTTTGTCTTTTCTATAGTTTTAGGGTTAGGTTTTCTGAGACCATCAGAAGCTTGTAGCATCCTTTTGAAAAGGATTCCAAGATGGTTAAAGACCTAGAAATAGTCAAAATGTTGTAATTGTAAATAGAGATGAAATATATTGTAAAATGAGTCTTTCTAAATTTGTGTCTGTGTTTTCAAGATTCAAAGCTTTTTCATTTATGAAAGAAGGATCACCTCAATAAAATACAGTGCAATTTTACTCTTCTCTATTGTTGTCTCTTTATTTCCTATTTATGCTTTTTTATGCTTGAGGTTGTAAGGCAGTCTGAAGCATAATGGTTACAAGATAACTATTTAATTACTTACAAGTTTCTTTCATGTGAAGAACTAAATTTTGTGAGTGGTTTTAGGAAGCATATCAGTATTTAAAGATTTGATACAGTATTTTAGAGGTAACTAGATAATTTGTAAGGCAGTTTATCTGAATTGCATGTAGGTTGTAAGGCAACTTACAGTATTTTGTTTTTGTGAGACTTTAAGGTTCTTGACTCTGTAACCCAAAGGATAGGCACTGATCTAGGTCTTGGTCTGATAATCTATCATCATCCAAGTTTTCAAAATTATTCAAAATTATTTCAATTAAAACACTTCTATTACTAAAACAAATAAACTGAACTCAGTAAGGACTCATGTCAGTAGGACAGTGTCCATTTTAGTGATTCTTTGAAGAGTGAATCATTAGGTTATCCCTCCTAAAAACAAAAGGAAGAAGGATGCAAATCCTTGTCTCATTGGTTCATATTATCCAAACCATAGCCTGGCTTATAATACTTTGTTTCAAGTTAATAATTGCAATATCTAAAGTATTCTATAAGTTGTTACAGTGAGGTTTTAGGTGCATAACCAGTTAATGAATTAATCCACCAAATACATAGGCTAAAAGCATCAGTAATCTTTAAAAAGGCAATACCTGCCTAAGTCTGTGGAACTCAAAAACAAAGGAGGTGATAATAGATATCCCCAGTGTTATCAAATACCTTAGCAATTAGCCTTTCTCTTGCCTAAAAGAGGTTGCATTCAAGTATATAAGGTATACTATCATCATTAGGTAAGTGTTGCAAGAAAAAGTGCTAAAAAATTGGTGACTTTGTTGGGGATAGAGATTTTTAAGTCTTATTAAGAATCTGTAGAATATTTCTTGCCCAAGTAATCAGAAATCTATGGCATTTAAAAGTTTAAATTTTTTACAAATCATACTTGTGGTTCTTGTTAAGGTACCCTTTGATAAGTATTCATCCCAAGTTATTGGGTCGCGACTCTAAAAGGAAAATCTCTGAGATTAGTGCAAAAGAAATAAATTTCTTTCAGAATGAATACTAGGTCAAGGGTGAGAATTGATCCTGAAAGGGTATTACATGAGGGACTCCCATCATTCTCAAGAATAGGAGTGTCTTGGAGGAAAAAGAGAAATCAAATTAGTATGGATGAAACCCCTCTAAGAGGAAAAGAGGTTAATATCAGGAGAGATATGAATACCAATCAGCATTCTCATGATGGAAATACTTTAGAATATGAGGAGGCTGCTAAAAGAGTATTAGAAACACCCACAGTCACTTCTACTTCAAAAGAGAGAGAAGAGATTACTGCATCTAGTTCAGATTCAGAATATGCCCCTTCTGATATGCTAGCAAATGAAGAGAAGTTCATTTTGAAACAGCTTGCCCTGGTTCAACAAATGAAAAAGGAGAGAGAAATGAGAAAGAAAAAGAATGATCATAAGGATCTTGATAATAATAGAAAAATACCTTCAAAATATCAAACTATGAAAGATAAAGAGAGGTCTCAGAAGAACCAAGAAATACCATCCACTCATAAAGCTTCTACTTTACAAATAAATAAGGGTAAACAAAAGATGAGTGAACATAGAGATCAAGAAACTAAAATTCAAAAGCCTTTGATAGAACAAATGTCCAAATTAGAAATTGACTTAGAAAAATTGAGAATTGGAAAAGAAACCATGGAAAAAATGCTAGAAAAGGCACAAATGGAAGCCGCAACAATTGAAATGAAGAAAAAGATAGATTTTTTGCAGTCTTCAAAATATTCTCATACTGGACCAGAGAATATTACAGCTTTTAAAGCAAAGACTACTACTTCTAAGGAAGATGATGGTTTTCAAAGGAAACCACTGCATACTGAGAGGTATAAGAAATTTGATTTTGCTGGTATCCTAGGATACCCTAATGCTTTTCCTAAAGATGTGGGTGATATAGGAGAAAAACTCCCAAAGTTTGCAGGTAATAATGTTATTTCTTGTGAAACACATTTAAGGAAATTCATTGATTTTGTTGATTACTTGAATATCACCCATGAGGATATATTAATGAAGTTATTTGTTCAATCCTTAGTTGAGGATGCAAGAGAATGGTTTAGAAGCCTTGCTAATGGATTTGTTGTTTCTATGGATGAGCTGATTGAATTGTTTAAAGATCAGTATGGAGAAAAAACAAATAAAGGCTTTTTATTGAATGAGTTCAATAATATCAAGAAAAATTACAATGAGGAGGTTACTGAGTTTAATACAAGGTTTCAAAGAGCTATGCACAAACTATTTCAGAAGATAAAGCTAGATGAAGAGGTATGTCTAGCAACTTATTTAAATGCTTTTGATTCCAAGATGGGATATGCTCTAAGAGATAAAAACCCTAGAAGTCTTATTGATGCTTATAAAATAGCAGTCAATATTGAAATGAATAGAAGAGTATATGGTAAGTTAAATAGAAGGGGTGATGCAAGGTTTAGTTAGAGCAATCTGAAAGAACCAGAATATAAAGAATATAGAGCTCCTAAGAATAATAGACCTTCTTATAATACTACTTACAATCCTCAGAAAAGAATGCAAAATCATCTGTATGTAACTCAATTCAAGGATGGGAAGCCTGTTACTGCACCTAAAAAGGAAAAAATAGACAACAAGACTCCATACCCCCTACATGGAAATTCTATCCATTTCTGCAATGAAGATACTTGATGTGAAGCTTGTGACGCCCCTCATAACCCTGATTTTTGTGTTGTCTCCTTGGATTTAAGGGAAAGTGAGGAACAGGAAAAGGATGAGGGGGAACAGTGTGATCATAGTATGACAAATTCTTTTTCATGCCATGATGTTGATTCAAACAGTGAGGAGGAAAATCATGATTCCTGTGTCTCACAAAAGAGGATTGAGAATCATCACCAACAGATCTTATCTGATAGTGAAACTAATGATAGTATAAGATGTTATGCTCAAGATGGTCAGGGTGTTCCACTCATAAGGAAAGCTTCAGATGAAGAGAAATCTAGAATCACTGCAAAGTTAGTAAATAAAGCTAGAAGTAATTACCATTTGAGGAACAGGCTGGTAGGTGGTATTGGTAGCCAACCTTCAGGTGTCTTTATAAAGGAAAATAAGGTAGACACTAAGTATGTTCAGAAAAAAGAAGGACCTAGTGAAAATGTAAATAAACATAAGGTCAAGATTATTACAAGAGCCATAGAGCCAAATGTTGTACAATAGGAAGATGTGAAAGGACAAGAAAAATTTGTTTCTGTTCAAAAGATAGAAAATAAAAGGTTCAAAGAGTCAGTTCAAAAGGAACACAATAAGGAAAATGGTGTTATTATTGACAAATCAAAGTGTTCATATATAAGATACACTTTAGTAGATATGGGTCAATGTTTGTCCCAGATGAAAGTTAAGGTTCCATTTCTGGAAATGATGAGGATCAAAGAACATAAGGAAAAAGTAATGTCATTACTAAATAGTGTACCCACAATAAAGGTTCAGAGTCCGGTGGAGATTTCTAAGAAGTCAACTACCAAGGGAAATGAAGTAGAGGTGTTGACATATGAAATTCCTCAAATATTCTTGAATGCAACTTCTTCTCCAAAGGTTGTTGACCCATTTTTTCTTTCATTGATAATTAATGATAAAATGCTCAAGAATTGTATGATTGATTCAGGAGCCCCTAATATAGTTATGCCAGTTGAAATCATGAAGGTAATGGGGCTACAGGTTGATACACCTTATGGAAGATGTAGAGCTATGGATTCTAGAGAGGTCCCTATAATTGGTACTATTGAGGCTATGCCTTATAGACTAGCAGTTTGCCCTGATGTAGTGATGACTATGAATGTTCTTGTGGTTGACATACCACCTCATTATGGCATGTTGTTATCAAGAAAATGGAGTGCTTCAATGGGAGGTAGGATACAAAATGATTTATCATATGCTACTTTCAACATTGCTGGAGAAAATGTTAATGTCTTGAGGGAGAGCTGAACTCCCCACATGATAGAAAAATATAAGGATACTAATGTAAATTGCTGCATTGACATAGACATGGAAAATTTCAGAATGCAAAAAGATAAACTTTATTGTCAAGATCAAGAAGCTGACCCTTTGAACAGAGAATTAATCGTGCAGGAAGATGGATTATGGAAAATGTACTTTGATGGTGATTTCTCTAAAGAAGGATCAGGGGAAGGAGTATTGTTGATATCTCCATCAGGTACAACTTTTAAGTACTCATTTTTGTTAGCCTTCCAATGTACAAACAATACTGCAGAGTATGAGGCTTTATTTTTAGGACTTGAAATTGCTATCAAACATGGTATAAAATGTTTAAAGGTTTATGGTGATTCTGAGTTGGTGGTAGCACA
>MU224393.1:4000045-4016380 GCA_018584345.1 Thuja plicata
GTGCACGGGTGGTGCATTGGCGGCACGCTGGCGGCCCACGTAGTTTTTATTAAAAAACATATTTTTTTAAATTTTTTTTTGATTTGTGCATCGAAAACCGTGCTCGTACGGCCCTAATAGGCCAAGAAATTTCTCCCAGACACTCTGATGTCCAAATTTGACGTGCCTTATATGGATTCTAGGGTTTTTGGGCCTTCTGGATGCAACTATGAGGTCGGTTTTGGTCTAAAGTGCTCTGAAAAACAAAGACCCCCAAAACCAATAAAAAAACTAGAAAAACCTCTGAAACCCTCTGTGTCTGGTACGCTTCAACAAAACACGAACAGCCAGCTGCAGGATGGCTCTGATACCATGTTAGAAATATGAAATTTCCTATTCTCCCAAGAACACCTACATGCAAGACTGTCACAGAGAAGAAGAAAAGACAGACAGAAGAATAGAGAGCTATGGTGGCCAAAAAGCCAGAGGAGACATCATGTGCTCAAGAAAACAATATATTAATGATATGTTTCTAGATTACAATGTGATGATAAAAAACTCCGTAATGAAATTCAAAGAAGTGAATCCTTATAAAAGGAATCACGAAACCCTAAAAGGGAAACCCTAAGGTTAGCTAAAGCAAACTAGAGTGAATAGGTGAGTTAGTAATTAGATCATAATGATTTAATTAATAACCCGATAGACTATTACTCTAACAAAATTCATTTATGCAAGCTTTTGGTTTGTATAGCACTATGTCCATCAGAATTGATATCACTAAGCATGAAGCAAGATAAAATTTGAAGCCTGGTATTGCTAGGGCAACATTACAGAAGCAGATGTTCCAGGAAGTGAGAAAACATCTTGGTCCTATCTCTAGGACAAGCCCTTGCTACTTCAAGGACTTGCACTTTTACATTAAGTACATTTCCTATGCCCTATGTAGAGTGCTAGGGATAGATGGGGAAGTAGATAGGATCAATGCCGGGATATTGATGATGGTGCTAGATTTGCAGGAGGTGCATTCTAGCACTAGTTATGATTATATACAGTATATCATTGACAAGATGCATGAGGGACTCATAGCAACACAAAAGAAGATGAAGGATCCTAAGGAGAAGGAGCCCAAGTTCTTACACTACTCCATCCTCATGCATCTCCTGTTGCACTTTAATTTTGTAATCATGGATGTGAATAATTTGACCCCTCAGAGGTTTTATCAAGATGGACCTAATCCTATCCAGTTCTGGATAAAGATTTGGAATTATACATATAGGGATTGTGATTACTGTGCATTTCAAAATTGGATTGTGTACCCAATAGTGCAGAGCCTAGGCATCAGTAGGACAAGGGTCCTTATTAAGGTTATGCAACTGGTACTTGGCCTTGTGATTACTTGGATAAATGGGAGGGAGACCATAATTGGGGATATTTCTTCTTAGAGGAGAACTATACCATAATAAGGGTATATGGATGTATACATCCACCTCATGTCTTGCCTTACCATGTGCCTACAAGAGTTGCTGCAATGGAATTTGTTTGGCAGTTATTGTTAACAGAAAATGAGAACTTTGCATCACACAGAAAGGGGACCATAACCCCTAGACAATTCAGAATCTCAGATTTTACTATTGGCAAGGGTTCCATTGATTCAGTCATTCAGTGGTTAGAAAGTTGTAGAATGGGGACAGCCTCATATAGATACATTGATCTTGAAGGTTTCATGGCAGGAGTCAGGAAATTATATACTCCTACAATTACCAATATAAATGTTCATTTTGAATGTATTGAGGAAGATGCAACAAGGAATATTCTTGATGAAGATGACATCAAGACAAGGAGAACAAGGATTCAGGAGTTGCTGAACCTTGAAAAACAAATCAAAAGAAATGGGTTGGCTTTTGGAGGTTTTTACCCTGACTTGCCATATTTTGACAAAATAAAAGCCATGATTGATAACTTTTATGTACTTACTGAACAATTGGAAATTGTTCTTGATAAGAAGGGTGCTCAGGGGCTAGATCATTCAGAATCTAAGTATAATAGTAGTAGTGACAGTGACTATTCTTGTCCTACTAGATATGTTAAGCCTCAGCAAGATGTTGTTGAGATACCACATTTGCAAGGAGCTAAAGGCCATATTGTAGACCTAACAGAGGCCACACAACCTGATGATGTAGAGGAGCCTTTAGCTAAAAGGCAAAAGGTGGAAATTGGCCAGCCTTCAGTTGAAAGGAAAGAAAAGAAAAAAATTAAAGCAAGTGCCCTAGTGCCTAGGAATAGGTTATATGATTATAACCTGAGAAAATTGATTAGGGAGGGCAAGAAAAGACAACCTGATATGGAAGAGAATGTTGAATTACCCCTTAAGGTTGGTGTTGATGAAAGGTTGTTACATCAACAACAATTTCTAAATGATGATAATTTCATTAAGACTGAGGAGTTTAAAGACTTCCTAAGGTGGCATAAAAAAGAGCAAATTAGCTCAGTTAACTGTTGATGGGGAGAAGATTGTAACAAATGAGGCCCTAGTGGCCCTACAATCATATGACCCAGACAATGAGGACATCTCACCTTATGAAGCCATAAAAATGGTATTGGATAGTGGCATATTGCTTGCTGAGGGTTGGGATTTGGCTTCTGCATTCATAATTGATCAAATACGAAAGCAGCCAGATTTGAAGATGTCAAGTGAGGTGCAAATAGGGGATATGATTAAAGGATTTGGGTATAGCCCAAAATCTCAAGCCTTTGCAATGTGGAACCTTTTCCCTAAGGACTAGAAGCCTCAGCTAGTAAACATTTAAGAAAATATGGTGGGAAATCAAATGGTCTGGTCTGTACATAATACAGGGGATTAGGAAATATCCCAGATCATGACACATTGGGCACACTTGAATGAGGACAAAACAAAATAGTTGTCTGACAAGTGTAACATGCTGATAGAGGAGACTAGTGCATTGGCTAAAGACTGAGAATTGTGCCATATCCAGATGCACTAGCAAGATCAGGTAATTAAGAAATTAATGAAGGAAGTAGAGGAGAAGCCTGAGGTGATGTATGTGCCTGTGCAACCATAGCCTTTGCAAATTGAAGACAAGTCAAAATCAGAAGAGGTAGTTGAGAAAGAGGGTATAGGACAAAAGAAGAATGAAATAGCCTTAAATGTATTAAGGGGCATTCTACTACATAGGATTGAAGTCTTGAAGGATAAGACTGATGTTATCCTTAATGCCTATAACAAATTGCCAACTTTGCATGCTGAGGTCATGGGGTATCTTGCCATATTAAACCCCTATTTTACCAAATGGTCTACTAGAATGCAATTGTTTGAAAAGCTTGCATCTTTGCAATCCCTGAGATCAGGCTTGCCATAGATAGTGATAGAGGTGGAAGATGAGATCAAAAAGGTTAATGTTTCTCTCTCATTATTCAAAGGCAAGTTGAATCACATAGAGGTGAAATTGAGCCTCTTTGCTGTAGATTTTAATAAATTTGTTCCCTTCCTAAGAGGAGAAGATGATCAGGTAAAGGTTTTAGATGCCTGGAGGAATGAGTTTGACAGTAAGATGCCTAACAATGAAGCATTTATTATAGGATCAGATGTGGACATTGAGGGTTTTAATAAGATTTTAGATGAGGCATTCAAGGCAGAAATTGACATCAATAAGTTTCTATTGGATGTTAAGAACATCACTGATGTTAGATGGGAGAGGCAAAAGGCACAAGTACAAGCCACCCAAGACTTCAAATGGCCAACCGATGATGAAGTGACAACATGGGAACTGATCACTAGGCCCAAGAAAAGGAAACCCACGGTGGAGGAAGAAAACCTGGATGACGAATAAAGGTGAACATTTGCCACCTCACTGTTGAGTATGAAGAATGTCAGTTATTACTAAAGAAAAGTAGGTGAGCATGTAAAGAAGGTCACCCAGGTTTGACATAAATGATACCAGCTACCATGTATACTATCAAAGTGAAGGCGCCAGATAAAGAGAAGAACAAAGAATATCAGAATTCATCTTTTGACTTTGTCTTTCCACCGCTTCTCCTTTCTCCTTTTTTTGTCTTTTCTATAGTTTTAGGGTTAGGTTTTCTGAGACCATCTGAAGCTTGTAGCATCCTTTTGAAAAGGATTCCAAGATGGTTAAATACAGATAAATAGTCAAAAGGTTGTAATTGTAAATCGAGATGAAATATATTGTAAAATCAGTCTTTCTAAATTTGTGTGTGTGTTTTCAAGCTTCAAAGCTTTTTCATGTATGAAAGAAGGATCACCTCAATAAAATACAGTGCAATTTTAATCTTCTCTATTGTTGTCTCTTTATTTCCTATGTATATTTTTTTATGCTTAAGGTTGTAAGGCAGTCTGGAGCATAATGGTTACAAGGTAACTATTTAATTACTTACAAGTTTCTTTCATGTGAAGAACTAAATTTTGTGAGTGGTTTTAGGAAGCATATCAGTATTTAAAGATTTGATACAGTATTTTAGAGGTAACTAGATAATTTGTAAGGCAGTTTATCTAAATTGCATGTAGGTTGTAAGGAAGCTTACAGTATTTTGTTTCTATGATACTTTAAGCTTCTTGACTCTATAACCCAAAGGATAGGCACTGATCTAGGTCTTGGTCTGATAATCTATCATCATCCATGTTTTCAAAAGTATTCAAAATTATTTCAATTAAAACACTTCTGTTACTAAAACAAATAAAATGAACTCAATAAGGACTCATGTCAGCAGGACAGTGTCCATTTTAGTGATTCCTTGAAGAGTGAATCATTAGGTTATCCCTCCTAAAAACAAAAGGAAGAAGGATGCAAATCCTTGTCTCATTGGTTCATGTTATCCAAACCATAGCCTGGCTTATAATACTCTATTTCAAGTTAATCATTGCAATCTCTAAAGTATTCTATAAGTTGTTACAGTGAGGTTTTAGGTACATAACCAGTGAATGAATTAATCCACCAAATACATAGGCTGAAAGCATCAGTAATCTTTAAAAATGCAATACCTGCCTGAGTCTGTGGAACTCAAAAACAAAGGAGGTGATAATATATATCCCCAGTGTTATCAAATACCTCAGCAATTAGCCTTTCTCTTGCCTAAAAGAGGTTGCATTCAAGTATATAAGGTATACTGTCATCATTAGGTAAGTTTTGCAAGAAAAAGTGCTAACAGGTTGATTAGGATCCTTCCCATCGAATTCATCATTTGATCTCTAATTCCCGAGGTTCTTATTGTGTGGGTGAGAAGTAGGTGTTACATCAAGGTTAAGAACTAACCCAACTATATCATCCAAGGTACTAGGCCTATGATCCTTGACCAATCATTTAAGTTTTTCACTCAAACCTTATACATATATATTTGTGACTCTTCTATGTGACATATCTGGAACCATGACTAAAATATAATAGGACTCATTAATATATATGATTCTATTTTTCCCACCTATTTTAGTTGATCCAATTCCCTATAATAGACTACAATATACTTCCTGTCAAAATGAGTGATTGACTTATTAACAAATTCCTCATAAGAGTGTATCAAGCCATGATCTTGTGATGCTAATTTTTATTTCTAGTAGTCATATGGTACTCCCTCTAGGTGCATTGTAAAAAAATGTATAGCCTTATCTTCCTCCATGGGTTTGAGTGCCGAGAAAGTAACCAATTTATGTACCCATGATCTGGATGTTATCTTTCTTCTCCCATAAAATTTGGTATAGAAACTTTATTTAAGGCATCCTTGTACTCCACTGGTTGAGTGCCTTGACTATTTTTCCCTCTAGGCATCCTATCTTGTCTTTCCAAATCATACATAGCCTGATTTATATTCAATAATTATCTTACCTCAGCTGGAAGATTCCTGTATTCATCATGGACTACCATAACATCAATTGTAAAGACTATTTCTTCTTCCTCTTCCTTTGGAAGATCTTATCTTTTAGTTCGCCTTGGAAAAAAGGTAGGATGTAGTGGTTTATTAGATCTTGTATTCATTTTCTTCTCAACATTAGAATATTTTGTACTTGATTTCCATGCTTGACATCACTTCTACTATGCTCTATATTGGACCTTCTTGATCTAGTATGGTCCATTTTTAATTAAACCATGGCCGTGTGCATTCGATCCTAAAATTGTTGTAAGATTTGTTGTTGTTAATGCATAAAGGTGGTCAACAAATTTTCAAGATAATTATTCATATCCCTTTGTGGGATTTCTTGTCTCCTCTCACCTTTTTCTCAACAATGGGGTTATCCTTAGCTTTGTCTACTTGTTTTCCAGATCTACTTCCGGTGTAATATATGTGTGGTCCTACCACTCTATGGTGTATATAATCAATTCAAACTGATCAAAAGTACCATGCAACCCTACAGGTATCCATCAAACTAACATGGATTCTAAATCCACTAACCAATATTACTAAAAAATAACATGTAATAGTAACCATCTTCATAAAATTCTTCTTATTTGACATGCAACTAAAATCTTTATATCACATGTACTCATAAACCCCACAGGATGGAAAGGTTTGTGGCTCTGATACCACTAAAATATCCTAAATGGTGATTCTCATTAATTTTTTTTGAAATTACATGGATTCATCTCAAATATAACCAAATCATAAATAATTTATAAGGAATTTACAATTCAAGCATATGTAGCAAGATTTTTATATTAGCAATAAATCCAATTTCATTAAATAATTGAGAAAGTTTGGACAAAATTACTACTTGTTATTAAGCACAACAATTACAAGTTTTAGCAAATATAACACATAAGATACTACATACCAATTCGATCCACTATTAAACTTCATACTTTGAGTTCATGAATTAGATGGAGATACCATATTGGCTACATTCACATATTGTTTATCGCAGATGGAAGATTGTTGATTACATTGTGATTTAAACATAAGTAGTTGTGATTCTTATGTTGGTGTACAACATTCAAACCTTAATTGATATTTAAAATAATTGGAGATCACCTATCATCCTTTAAATTGCTCCATTTATATCTCTATACCATCAACTACATGTAATTTTACCTCCAGACTAGTGTGTGTTTATGTAATCGGTAGACCTTGATGACTGAAATGAACTCAATGAAAACTTCTAGGGTTCTGTCCAAAAGAAAAGCTACACAAGTCTTGCATCCTAAGGAAATCACTTGAAGAAAGTCTTGTAGAGAAAAATTTATCATAATAGATTTCCCAATACATGCCCATTAAACCTCCTTTAATAACCTCTAAAAAGCCCTTGCTATTCTTCAAGGAATTCAACATTGGCCATATTATTAAGTGTCTTAGTTAAAAATGCCACCAAGGTAATTATTTTTGGAGCCAATAATGTTTCACTTAAGTTGGCCTCCTTTTGAGATGAAATGTGAATTAATTAAATGTCAAGGAGTTACCACTATATCTTCCCCCCCTTTTATTTAATTAAAGACTTAATACTGTTTAGCCTATTGTGAGAAAAATAATATGCCATCATTATTATTTATTTATTTATTTATATGCTAGGTGAAATGGGATATTATAATGTAGACATGTGAAGGATTCAAAATTTTCCTTGCGGTATAAATATGCTTTGAAGGGATCTGAGTTTTCTTTTGCAAATTATATTTTGAGTTTGTGGGTGAATACTTGGAATATTTTCTAGAGGCAAAAAGACCCAAAGTTGAAGGATTAATTCATCACTATAAGCATTTTTTGGTGGACCAACTAGTCTCACATTTTTTTTTATGAATTTTCTCCTTGAAGCGCAAGAATCATGAAATCATAGTGTTTTTTTCTATCATGTAATACCTAGATTTTGTGGCTATTTAAATTTTAAAAGATGTCTTAATAAATTTTTTTGGAAAATGTTAAAATATTTATATGTGGTGTCCTTGTAGTAAAGTTGGGTAAAATATGTTTAACATTGAGTATTAATATTTAACTTATCTTGAGGAATCATAGGATTTTTTGTGGATGTACATATCTCTAGAGGGTGAAAGATTTAGATAATAAGATCATTAATGGAATGATTGACCAAGAGTCTACTATACCTCTTACTCCTTTTTTGGAGGGCAATAAGTGGTTGAAACCTATGATATGATTTCATTTAAAGATTAGAGTCCACATTTTTCTCCCACTCCCCCAAAGGATATATATAATCTAGACTTATCCTCTCAAGTTCGAAAATCTACAAAGGATCACGGTGGTACAAATTGAAAGAATGTGTAAAATTTGGTAGGCAATAGATCAACATTCTCTACAGTGAAGAGAAGGAAGGCTTGACACTTCATGTAGACTCAAGATGCTTCATTATTCAAGGTCGTACTTTTAAAGGAACTTCATCAATTAATTATGCTCGATTATAGAATTTAGATTGAGAAGACATCATATCTAAAACTTGGACTACACAATTTTATTATTAGAAGATCTATATTCTGTAATTTAAGGATCAAGGATTTTTTCATGGTCTATTTCAATTTTCACATATTGAGAAGCATCTAGAAGTTAGAACCTTTGTCATTGGGACCCAATATAATGTCACTAAGGATATTTATGAGGATTTTCCTATGAATGTTCTTTATTGGGATCTTGGAGGTCGTATTACTTCCTTTGGTGCTATATTTGAAGGGTAAAGTGTAAAAATATCAATTTGGAGGCTGACGACGTTAGAGGATGGAGGAATTTCCATCATCTCAAGACAAATTATCACTTTGAGATGGTGTTCTACATGAGAAGCAGTTTTGGAAATTTTTCTTTCATGCTTTCCATTTTGTTTTCTTTGTTGATGCTAACGAATATAAAGAGTGCATATATTGTGAATGTGATGTTTTGTAGACAAGTTTTGGATTTTGTATTGAGCTCAATATTGATTATTTTCTAGTGAGCCTTAGAGTATATGATCCAAAATTATACCATTTCATGATCATTAGGTAATGATAGAGATCTATCATATTTGTTAGGAGGCATTGTTGAATAATTCAAGGCTCTTTTATTTGAGACTTTGGGACTGAGAGCTTAAGAAAAAAACTCAAAGATGCACCTTTTTTAGGGTCAATAGACAAATTTATGGAGCCTTACTTATTTCAGGGTATGTTTTTTTAGGAGAGGATTTTCTCAAAAATCTGTATATATAGCTTATGTAATCAACATGTTTTGTTATGTAAGCCTTAATGAGGGGGGAGGGGGAGGGGGGGGTCCCTAGGGAAAGGTGAATTTGATGATGTTTTCAAGATCAATGTAATAAGGGGAGAATGTTGGTGTATGTTATTATATTTTCAAAAAATTCATTATATAGTAACAATGGTAGTTGGTGTAAAATGGTGGAAGTTGGTGTAATCATAATTCAGCTATAATTTTCCTTTGTATTTTAATCATAAATGAATTGAATTAATTTTTCACCAATCCATTTGGTTCTACAAAAGGGAATAGTAAATGAAAATGCATTATGACTGGGATGTGACATGGTACCCATAAATATTAAGAAATGATCAAAATGTGTCTCTACATATTTCTACTATTTGAAATAACATTATGAAATAATATGGTTTTTAACAAAGTAGATATAAACACCTAGATGGAAAAGGGGAACAAGCCACAGGCATTGAGATTTTAGGAGAAACTAAGAGGCCCCTTGAGAGAATAGTTGAGGGTGGAGAACATGAATGTGTTCTTGAAATGGATGAAAGAATGATTAGATGGGTAGGGACTAGAAAAAAATAGATATGGGGATATGATTGGCTAAGAAATATGAAGACACAGATAATAAATGATCATTAAGGTACATGATAGGAGCCCAAATTATGAGAAACCTATACATTTTCTCTAAAGTTTGATAGGATGCACCATGATATGGGAAGTTGTGATGATGTTGTAGCCTTGTGTTGTAGGACTAACACAAAGCAAAAGGAAGTCACACAAAGACATTTGATAGATAAAACCATGATATGGAATATCACATGGATGCTAGTTATCAAAAGATCTCCCAAGGATCAAAATAGATGAAAACAAAATTTAAAAGATGCACAAGCAAGGATGCATATACAAATCCAAATAAAAATAATGCTTTTGCCTCTAGTTAAGTAAAAAGCCAAAGATTGATGATGATGACAACATTATTGATGTGGGGATGATATGCCTCATGAACAACATAATGATCGGGAAGGATATGTGACAATAATGATGTGATTAACTATATTGAACTAAATGAGGCTTATAGCAAGATGAGGGATAAAACCTATGGACAAATTTTGATTGGTAATAAGTTTCTCATAATTTTTTGTTCAAAATTATTTTACTTCGCTATTGTGTTTGAATGACTACAATATTTGGATTTTAGATGAGGTATGAAGATACACATTTCTTGCATTTGAATTTATTGCATATATTTGGATAGAATATTTATTTGGTAGTGTAGTATTTTGAAATATATTATTATATATAATTTAAATTATCTAAGTAATTTAAATAGGACTCATAATTATTAAAATATAAATAAAAAATATAAATATAATAATCTAATATAAGCCTCCAAATCTTGATAGACACCAATTTTATTTTGGTCTCTCCTTATCTACTCATCATGAAACCTCAACTTTTAAGGATATTATAATAAACAAGTCAATCAATAAAATAATTGAAAAACAATGATAATAATTAGTAATAAACCCAAAAGTCTTAATTCTAATAAATTTCTAAATTCAAATTAAAAAATTCAAGATAGTCTTGTTTTGATTGGATAAATCGGGAGATGGCCCAAACCCTTACAAAAAGCCTAAAAGAAGAAAGGAAGGGGGCTCACAAGGAGTGGGACCACTCAACAAACTGACCAGATCTATGAACCAACAACAAAAAAGTAGAAAACAAAATAGCCCAGGAAAAAAACACCCGAGACTAAATGGAAAGGGGATTGAACTCCTTCCGATCCTAATTAAGCTCCTTTAATAGGTTTAAGAAAGAGCCTTTTTTTAATTTCCTTGAGTAGGTGTAGGAGTTGTGGGACCTCTATCACTAAAGCATTTCCATATGCTTCCTTTTTCTTTTCACACACCTATGCTCAAGCTCTTAATGAAGAATCTACAAAGAGTTAGTAGTCTTGGCTATCATTTATCTACAACAACCTGCAACGTCCTTCATATTTATTTTGAGGTCCTCTTGAATATATTTTATATTGGCAATGTCATAGGGAAATTCTTTTTTCTGCTCCTTAGAAGTAATCAATTCATGGACCTCCTAGATTTTCTCCACAATATTCACCCAATTATAGAGTCTATTGGATAAATTTTTAGTCACTTCCCATACTGTCTCATCATGGACAATCTCTGACTAGTCTCTTGATGTGTTTCAAGTTTAGATAAGGCCTCCAACTTGTTTATCTTCTTATTCTCTATATGTAGTGTTATAACTACCGGTTGTCATTGCACCAAAAGATTGACCTATTAATGCCCAATACAGCCACTAGACATATAGAAGACACATGAGGTGGTTAAGCCATGTCACGAACCACTACTGTGTCGAACAACCAAGGAGACCAAGGGCACAATCTGTCTTTCCCACCATTGTAACAATACCCCCAGCGCAAGTGTGGGGTTCAAACCTGTGACCTAGTTCTAATACCCTTGTTACAACTAGCAGTTTTTGTTGCACCAAAAGATCAACCAGTTAATGCCCGATACAACCACTAGACATATATAAGACATAGATGGCAGTTAAGCCATGTCACGAACCATCCCTACAGTGAAAAACGAAGGAGACCAAGGGCGCAATCAGTCTTGCTCACCATTGTAACATGTAGTTGAGCCAATAACCATTTGATAGTCTCATTTTGTTTGTTATAAAGCCCACACAAATTGTTAACTTTCTCTACCATCTCTGTAAAATTAGGAAGATCAACCTCCTTGGGAGATGAAATAGGGGAAGGAGGAGGAGAAGTAGGGTTAGGGGAAAACTACCCAAGGTCTATTTTTTTTGTGTTTTGAGGGGGAAAAATAATGATATCATTTTGACTCAATGGTCCAGGAGGATGAAGAACCATAAAAAAATTCAAGCATTTCATCTTGAGACACATTCTTTTCCTTACACATGTTCTTCATTTTAGCCACTATTTTGGGATTAACCCTAGTAGCCAAAATAGGAGGGGGCATTCACAGGCTAGATGAGGAGGCCCCTTTACAATATTTCAGATTAGGAAGCTCAACAATAAGATTGAGATTCTTGGAGCAAGATGGGTTAGAGCCTACACTAGGGGTGATGGCTAAATGAAAATTATACAATCTAAGAATAAGGCCCTGGTGAAAGGAGAGGTCACCCTTAATCCTAGTGGAGGACACTGATTGCAATCGAGAAGTAATGATCCAAAAGGGGAAATTTAACTTAAGCCTGTGACAGAAGTGATTCAACATAGGAAAAAATGGTATTAAAAATGCTTAAACCTATTGTCCAACATGATGTATTTCATTAGGAAAAGGGCCACCTCTTTTCATTCCCCCAGAAGCTTATCTCAGTTAAACCCATTCAATGGGAAATCTTCTCACTAGGAAGCATGAACCTTTTGAAATAAGTTTTGTAGTGTCCCTTAGAGTTTTTTTGGAAGGTTGGTGCTTTGTAAAAAAATCACCATAACTATTGTAATTGTCTCCATTGAGAGTTTGAAGGAAACCCCACCTATAAAGATGAAACCCTTGTCCCATACTTTCGCAAACTTCTCTAATAAGTTAGGGTCGAAGCCTTGCATCCCTTCAATATAGCTTGCAATATTTCCTTCAACTAAAATAGGCCAAAGAGTGGAGTTGTTTTTAAGACATCTTATTAAGTGTATTCCAAAAATTAATATAAAAATAATTATATTATGTCTCAAAAAATAAATTCTAAAGCAAAATTGATTTTGATAATAAATATTATAAGATAATATAAATTAGTATAAAAAATGATAACTAAAAATGTTCAAGATAATTTCGTTAAAAATATTATAAAGAATATTGTATCTTGGAAAATATTTTAAATTAAGATGTATTTATATAACTCAAAGTATTATATTATGTAGCCGATAGGCTATTTTTGGGAGCTTTGCTCCCTGAAATGTAAATCTTCTGCTGGAAAATTGTCAGCCTCTTTGACTGACTTCTTTTTTCCGAAAGTACAATAATGCAAAAAGAAAAAAGAATAAAATTAGTAGTTTAGAATTAACAATTAACAAAGTTTGGAAAAAATAGCAGTTTAGAAGATCGTTTTCTCGAAAATAGAAACATCCCAGCAAAATACTCCAACAAATCAACAAACCATCGAAAATGGAAACAACAAATGTTTTTTTTTCCTTTTTTGGCTACACATGTGATAAGTTTGAGGTCATTAAGGAATATAAATATTTTCATTGTTCTTTCCACAAAAGCATTTTGAAGCATTTTTTTCATTTCTAGCAACTATGTCTTGAGGTAAGTCACTTGCTTTGTCTCTTTGAGTTTTATTTTTTGAATCTCTATGTGGTTGTTATCATTTTTTTGTCTAATTTTTTTGTCTCCTATCATTATGGTTTGTTCATGTTTGCTGTGATTTGAGTTTCTTCCCTAGTTTATCAAAGTTTACTGTCATACGACCTCAGTAGAATGTTCACATTGAAGCTGCATGGAAACTTCGATGAATTCATGTCGCACTCTAACTCGCTCATTTCATCAACGCAGTCCCCACTGCCCTCGAATCACATTCTTCGAACCTTGGGCGAAGGAACGGGAAAACCATGGCAATCCCACGTTTCTCCCAATTTTTAGTTTTTAAATTTATCGTGGACTTCTTACCATGAAAAATTTGTGTTGGGACAAGTTTTTTTGGCTTATATCGAGCAATTTCTCGAATGGGCTTTTGAAGAGTTATTAATTAGGATTTCGTCAAATTGATTTTTATAGGCACTGTTTGGATTTCTTGCTTCATTTTAAAAATGTCATTTGTAGATGTTAGAAGTAAATTTTTTGTTAATTGGGTCTTCTTTGAATCAATTACCTATATGCAGTGTTTGATTATAAGCACCTCAACTTAAATCGCAATTTGTAGATGTTAGAAGTAAATTAGTTTATGGAATGTTTAGAGAAAAGAAAAATAAAGCCTTAGAGTAGATCAATGGGTGCTCCAGATTTATTATTTAATTAGGGTTAATTGGCTTTAGCTTTACAAAGAGAACTTTTTTATTTCTCATGTTCATAGATTTTTTTTTGGATTACAAATTTATTAAGGAAGATTTTTTTAGGTGATCATTTTATTTATATATGATATATTGAATATAAAATAAATAATATCTCTTACTCTATTTAAAACAAGTTTAAAAAAATTATTTTACTTAAATTGAAAATAGATAGAGCATAAATTCTACATCATTAATGATTTACTTTTGGTATTATGTAAACAATTTGACTATTTAAAAAATCAGTGCTATTGGCTGATTATTGCATGCACAAAAACATGCAACTGATAGTATTGGTTTATAATAGATTATTTAAAATTTACTAATTATAAAAATGTCACATGCAAAATTATAACTAGTCAAACTATAAGATTTAGTTTTTTATTTAAGTAGTAATTTTTAAAGTGCAACATCCAGTCCAAAATTAGAAAAAATAAAGCGTTATAAAAGCTGGTCAATACAGTTTAACTACATGCATTGACCCAAAATAGCCTGATCTTCTCAAGTTTTGTATTTGTTTGGTCTACAGTTGACCATGTCTTCTCCCAAATCAAATCTTTAAAAGCCATTATTTTTGAGTAATAATTGATGGCGTTGATTATTCTTTTCTTCCCCCAAATTCCAAACAGAGACATTCTGCTTTGAATATATAGCATAGAAATGTCTACTGGCTCCATAAAAATCGACACGAAAGATAAGAAAAATTTCGAAGACTCGGATGAATTACATTTGCAAGCAGGGTCATCGAAGGCGGCACACACCATGTGTTCGAATCCCGCGCTCGCCTGTCTTCGAAAGATGGCATCGATCATAACAATGCCTCCACTCAGTAATCCAGGAAGAGACTATGGCTGTAGAGGTAACAGAGCAGGTGGAATTAGATGCCAAATTCCTTTAATTCCCAAGGAGGCAATGGAAAAGAAGAATGGTCGTGGGTTCGAACCTCGGGAGCCCACGTCTCCCAAGGTGTCGTGTATTGGGCAAGTGAAGAAGAAAAAGGAGGACCAAAGACTTAGGAGGTCTCAGGATCGACCCCGGCTCTCGTCACCGATGAAGCCCCTTCTACCGCACAGCGGCACCAAATTTTCCGAGCTGAGATCTTTTTTCTCCGGCAAGAAAGTGACGGAAACAACGTTTTGCGAATGTCAGGAGGTCGATGTAAATAATTGGCCTTCCCTTGGTCAGATGAAACGGTTTTCCTCCAGCAGGCACTGCGATGCGCTTGCAAATAATTGGCCTTCTCTTTCTTGAATCTCTCTGCTTCTCATGGCTTGTAAACCAGATTTCCTTTTACTAAATCATCGTTGGTTTTTTTTTTTAAGCATTTCCAGAAAGACACGATTCTTTTGTAAAATGTTCAACTTTTATACGGCTTTTGATGAATCAATTGGGCATGTGATGATAAATATTAAACTGTTAAACTTTATAAAAGTATTAGGTCTCTTTTTAAAGGAGGCTGTAATTAAATTTCCTCTACAATGTCGTCTTCGTTTATGTAATCCTTCAACGTGTGAATGAGTTTTGTTTACTGTTCGGTGACGAAGACTTGAAGGAGCGTGTTTTAATTTCATTCAAAATACTGCGACCTCCAAAGTTCGATTTTTCTGGTTTAAAGTTGAGTGCATGTTATATATGATTTTGGTTGGTTGGGCTGTGCTTTTTTTCTAATTTGGGTTAAATGCAAGTTATATATGATTTTAGTTTGATTTTCTTTTCCTAAGGTTAAATGCATGTTTATATAAGTTTAGTTTGATTTTTTTCCAAATTCGACGCAAGTTAAATGTATGTTATATGAATGAAAATGTATATTATATGAATGGAACAAGTTAAATGTATGTTTTATGAATTTTAGATTGATTTTTCTTTGTGAAGTTAAATATATTTTATACCTATATAATTTTATTTTATAAGTTTGATTTTTCTTTGTGAAGTTAAATATATGTTATATATAATTTTATTTTAATTTTTAAAATGTTAAATACTATTTTTAAGTTAATTGTAATTTTTGTTTCATATGTACATGTCGATTTTCATTGAATTTAATTTTTTTTAATATATTAAAATATAGACCATTTAAACATAAGAAAAATTTAAAAGTGAAAATGATGAAAAAATATTAATATAAGATATATATATATATATATATATATATATATATATATATATATATATTATATTAAGAA
>MU224393.1:4066743-4082365 GCA_018584345.1 Thuja plicata
ACAATCTACACATTAACACCTTACATTTCAAGATAATCAATTCACAAACAATCTATAAATCAAATCAATCATTTCTATACCTTATCTATTACATTTTAGTAACATCATTCCATTTTCTTATCTTACAGGTCCATAATATATTGTCATTAGATTTATTAAAGGTCATTAATTAATCAATTATAAGTGTGTATCATGATAATAATATTCTTAATGTCATTAGAAAAGATGATAAGAGTTACATGTATCTTTCTTGAAGCAAATATGTTTAAAGTTTGTTAAACTTATGAATGGTCCCTTATATTTTCCCTTTGGGAATTAAGATTTATTGTTATTACTTAATGAAATGAGAGTATATGCACATTGACATGACTTGAAATTTTTCTTCTAGGAAAAGTGAGGATTTTTATGCCAAAATATAATTTTATTAGTGAGTAGCTAGGCACATGATTAAGGTCAAGAGAATTTGATTATCTTTTTTTTTGGATTACTACTAGAGTTTAACTATAAGTTATGGTTGTGATATGCAGGGAAGTACAAAGGATTGAAGAAACTTGAGTACCAATAAACTACCTCTTGGATAAGTAATAAGTTAATCATTTTGAAGGGAACATGGTTTTATTATTTGAAATACATGTGTTTATGAAGTTTTTAATTGTGGGTCTCTAATGAGAGTTTATAGGTCAATTTTCATGTTAGATTTACAAAAAATAGACCCCTATTGATGTAGAGTGGTAGGGTGGTTATAGATTTGATCAAGGTTGGAAAGGTAAATTGGATTTATAAGGGAAATACAAGGTTCCCAACTCTCTAAGAGACCTAGAGATACCAAAGATTTCAAGGGTCCCAAAATCCAAACAAGACTTTAGTCTAAGCCAAAAATGGTTCCCAAAACTGGATTAGGTCAATTAAAAAAGGTTTCAAAAGGTTATTTGGTTAGAAACCCCACCCAACACTCTCACCTTCAAATACACCTCTTAGGCCTTGTTAGCCCTAGCCAAATTTTTTAGAAGAAATCCCAAATGCAGTGTGTAGATTGAAGAAGTCATTTTATGGATGAAAGTAGACACCGAGAGCCTGGTATGGATGGTTGGATAGATGTCTGATTAAATAAGGATTTCAAAAAGGTTCTATAGACAACAATTTGTATTACAATATTTCTTCAGATCATATTTTTATTGTTGTGGTTTATGTTGATGACACTAATTTTGGAGGAAAATATGACTTGTGCAGGAAATTGGAGAGGATACGCAAAAGGAATTTGAGATGTTCATGATTGGTCAGTTGAATTTATTTCTTGGGTTACAAGTAAATCAGAATAGTAAAGGTATTTTGATTTTATAGTCCAAGTATGTCAAGGATTTGTTAAAGAATTTTGGTTTGGAGATTTCTAAATGAGTATGTACCCCTATTGTTTTCGGCTGTAAGGTTACCGAGGAAGATGATTCATCAAAAGAAGATGTAAGTAATTTTAGATCAATGATTGGAGGATTATTGTATCTGACTGCTACTAGACCCGATATCATGTATGTAGTATGTTTGGCAACCATATTTTAGAAAGAACAAAAAGAATCACATGTTATGGAAATAAAGAGGATTTTTAAATATTTGAAGGGAACATAAGAGTTTGGATTATGATATCCAAAAGGTTCATATTTCATGTTTATATCTTATACTAATGTATATTGGGATGATTGTGTGGATAACAAGATAAGTACTAGTGGTGGAGGTTATTTTCTTGGCTCCCGCTTGGTTTCTTAGTCAAGCAAGAAGCAAGATTCCGTAACATTTTAAATTGTTGAATCAGATACATTGAAACATCCTCATGTTGTACTTAGTTATTGTTGATAAAGAATACCTTGAAGGACATTGGTATAAATTTTGATGAACCAATTTTAATAATGTGTGATAATACCAATCCTATAAATATGTCAAAGAACCTAGTACAACATTCCAGAACAAACATATATATTTTAGGTATCATACCTTGAGATAGAATGTCTTGGATAAGGAATTGAAGCTTGAGTATGTGCCTAAAAAGGAGTAGATAGAAGACATATTTAAAAAACCTTTAAGAAAGGATACTTTTGAGTATCTCGTGGGGTAGCTAGTTATTCAGCCCCTTCCTAGTGTTCATAATATGCACCTATGTGTACATTGATCTAGTGAAGTGCATACTTATTCTTTTTCTAGATCAATTCTTGATGGATTCCTCTCAGGGGGAGAAGACTGAGTTAGTAAGGGGGGATTTTGGCCCTTTGTCATTGTTGTCAAAGGGGAATAGAAAAGTTGGAGAAGAAAAGTCACAAACTTTGATGCTGATATATTTTGACAAAGAGTTGTTTTCTTTGTTATTGATGAATGTTGCCATTAATGAAAAAGGGGGAGATTATTAGAATGTGAGGCTGATTATATTCATGTTGTTGTCATTAATTTTTTTCATTGATGTTAACATATCCAATGCATAGTTGTGGTTCAGTCATAATTTGGTTGATTTCTTTTATTGGTTGATGTATGCACCAATATCTCTAGCATAACGGTAGAAGTGTTCACCAAAAGATGCGCCTTACATGTTTATCCTTATCCATGCCAGTAATGATCATTTTAGTGTGCAAGATATGGTTCATTATTATTTTTGGATTGGTCCTATCTTGGACGTGTTCCTTGTGTCTTGGTCGATGCAATTATAACATATAGACCATATCTATTTGTACCAAAGATCTAAGAGATTGTGTAGCATGCTAAGATGTGTTTTATTAAGCGAGGTGGTAAATTTTTCATTCCTTACAACCGTGGGAATTTTTTGGTGTGACCTATTTCAATGTAGTTTAGGGATATTTGGTTGATGACATCAAGCAGTATAAGAAGAGAAATAATCTTAATTGATTGATGTGATACTTAATTATGTGAAGTGAATGTGAATCTGACAAGGAAATCTCTATGTGTTGATGCATGTTTGAGTTGATGCAATCGATACTATATTGTTATATATTATTTATTTATTGCAAAGTATTGGTAACAATGAATTTAATGGAGGGTTCTCTTTTTTCATTTCTTATATTTTTTCATTGAGCCCATTTGTAATGATCTTGTTTGTATTGGCCATAATCCTATTTTTAATTGACAATGAGCCTTTCATATTTTAGGGTAGTTATTCTACTCGGTAGTGAGCCAACCTACAGTGACCAAAATGGTAGTGAGCCCTTGTAAAAATCACCTTAACCAGTTTTCATTTCTTTAGAATTGGTTTCTCTGTAGTTTTTTCTAGTTTGGGTTTCCACGTAAATTCTAATGTTCATTTTGTTGGTGGTTTTGTGCTTTCATGTTTACATCTGTTATAAGTTTCAAAATTGTTTATGTAATTACCGGTTCAGTAAAAGTTTTAATAGTTTGTGAATAATTCATTCAACCACTCTCATTTATTCATCTTATTCAACAAGAAATTCCTTTTTCTTTTTCATCTTCTTCTTCTTTTATTTTTCACACACTTACTTAGTAATCCCCCAAAACACTTATGTACAATGTAGATCATTGGGAGGAAATAACAAAGTTGGTTTACCCAAAAATTAATTAGAAGTCCACCTTAAAAAAAACTTATTACAAATATGCCATGACATAAATATTATTATAATGAAGTTGGTCATGCCAAGATTATCCAGACCAAAGGAAAGGTCATACATTAAATAAATTTATTCAGATAAGATACAAACATTAACTAGAGAAGGCAGACAAAAATATGGATGCATAATCTAGCTGAGGATAAATATGGACAAAGAACATGCTACACATATCCCAATGCAATATCTATAATCACTAAAATAAACATAATGATTGATACAAATGTGTAGCACCATTCAGCCTAAAGAACCATTCAATCTACTAGTTGTATCTAAACCACCAAATGTAAGGTATTACACATAATCCACATAATAAATTCCATATCACCAGATCTACCATGTCAGAAGACATCATAATAAACTTCTCAACATAAAGGATAGTTACTAAACAATCAATGAACTCCATAACCATGACCAAAAGTAGGTAAAGCTACAAAATATATCTACATGCCTTGATACTTAATAACCAGAGAGAAAAACTTTTGGAAATCCCAAATACAAAAAATTGTCATTAGAAAAAGAATAAGCTTCAGAAAGAAAAAACTAATCTCCAAAACAAGAATAATACGACAACCACCTTCAATAGACTTTTCTCTATCACTTGAACAACTATTGTTTGGACCATACACACCTTTGTATATAAGAATATAACCTTTGACTAAAACTGTACTTAGATAACTACAACCATAACACAATATAACCATTTTTTCTATGCATTGAACCAAACATACTTCAGTACATAGAAGAATAAAGCTAAAGAATATAATTGTAGAGCTTATGGTAAGACATATTGTCAATTAGTGTCAAAACACTTAGTCATTTAGTGTTTCCTGAGTATTCAGTGTTGCCTGAGTATAAAATGTTTCCTGAGTGTTTAGCATCACCCGAGTGTTCAGCATCACCCAAGTGTTCAATATCGCCTGAGTGATATTTTATCACCCAAGTAGTCTTTTGGACCTGAGTGACAGTTTGAAGCCGACTTTGCATATATTGTTAAATATAAATTTGTTTATTGCAAGCCGACTTACAAAGTTATTTGTTGGATAAAGATATATATGTAAGATAGTTTGTTTTATCCAATATGGAGAATATATGAGAAGATAATGGATATGATTATGTATGCATAAGGCATGTAAATGACAGTTTGATTTAAGTGCAAAAGTATTCAGGATAGTAGAGTCTTATCTATCACATTCATGTGATCATTTATATTCAAAGGATCTTATTGAGAAATCACAGTTACACATAGAAGATCATCAACTGGTTCATTCTCACAGGTGGATCAACAAAATACTTTAACAAGGTGGACCTAACCATCCTTTCTTTAAATCTCTTAACCGAGTTGCATTACTTATTGTATTGTACAAAATCCTATAACAAGGTGGACCTAACAGTCCTTTCTATTCTCCTAACACGACAAACCATTAGAAGTGGTCATTGTAAGCTTTAATAGGATAAATTTATACTTCATTACTAAATATTTTGGGTATCATCCCCACCCTAGTTTTAATTTCTTTTGGAAGGTTTCTGGGTAACCAAATATTGTGTTATGTGTTCTATCTAATTCTTTAATTTCAAGTTATATGCATGCAATCAAATAAGTTAATCTAATTATGGATTAAAAGGATTAAGTTTTATTGGTTCCTGATTCACCCCCCCTCTCAATCATTGGGTACATCATATAATTCCAACAATTGGTATCAGAGCAGTGGTTCTCTTATCAGAAGTGTAATAGCTTGAGAAAAGATTAGAGGATATGGAAACATACAGACTGGAGAAATCCATTGAGAATGAAAAGATAGATCTTAAAGTGGATATGGATCAGATCATAAAACTTAAGGAGTAGCTGTCTCTTTCCCTAAAGAGAAGAAAAGAATTAGCAGTGGAGATGAATGAAAAGAACTATATAGAAGAAAGAATTGAAGAATTTTGCAAAGACAAAAGCTTAGAAGAAGCTAATGCAGCCATTGACGACTTGCTTGCAAAGAATCTCAATCTACATGAAGAAGTCAAAAATTTGAAAAGAGAACAGGAAGTTCACTCAATCAGAATGTGTGAATTCATGGAACTAAAGAACAAAGTAGAAGATGACATAAATAGATCAAAAGAAGATAAAGTACTACTGAGTACAAGATTAGGAGAAAAGAAAATTAAATCCAACACTTGTCACTTTAGCAAGCTTATTTGGTAAGTCAACTCAACAATGCAACACAATAAGTTGTCAATCTAAGGATAGAAAATGAAAGACTGCAGAATGATCTCAATACTGAAAAACTAACAAATTAAAGTATGATGAATTCACAAACTAGCATGGATCAGGCAACAAAACTAAGATATCAGACAGACTGGATTAGGCTTTACTGAACAAGGTGAATACTCATAGCAAGGGGCTCAAAGGAACAACAAACCTACATGAAATCATTGTGGACAGATAGGGCATACATCAAATAAATGTTGGAGCAATGGAAAGTCAAAATTTAATGGTAAATGCTACAGTTGCAATAAACATGGACATAGAGAAAGTGAATGCAAAGAGAAACCTAAGTTTGAAGGGAAATTCTACAAATGCAACAAACAAGGTCATAAATCTTCCAAGTGCAAATCTAAGAATTGGAATCGTGCTGAACAATTAGCCAAGGCAATTTTTGGTTGGGATTACAAGACTTGGTACAAATGTTGTCACTATGGTGAATATGGACACATTGGTGAAAATTGTATGAAGACTCACTTCAGAAAAAGAGATCCTACTGAGAGATGCTATGTGTGTAAGAAACTCGGTCATCTAAGTAATAATTGTATGAACATAGAAAAATTTGATACTGGTTTTGAGAATGGTAAAGCCAAAGTCTTTGAAATAAAAAATCAGATGAGAAAGAAATGGGTAAGGAAACCCTCAGATAATTTAGATCAAAGAAATGAAGGATCTAATGACACCCTAAATAGTGAGATGGGTGGATCTATCATTACAAAATAGGAAAGTAAGGAGATGACTGGAACTATGCAATACAAGTCATCCTACATCAGTTCCAGATAAGAAATACAATCCATATCCACATATTGATTCATGAGGAAAAATTGTAGTTCAACTCGAGTTAGAATGTTAGTTACACCTGAGTCACTCTAGCTCACCCAAGCTGAGTCGGGCAGTATTGATAATTGAAAGGTTAGTTTCACCCGAGCTTCCAAGTGAATCTCAGAGAAACACTCAAGTCATGCCAGCTACTATGTACAAAGAATTTAATGAAATACTCTAATGGTTGAAAATATCTTATATATAAAGGATTGTAAAGAGTATTACTTACAAAGATTTTCGTTTACAAGTCAATTTAGAGCCCTTAGAAATTCAGTGTGAATTCGTTATTGAAAGCAGAGTTTGATCATTTTGTCCAAGCAATATGGCATCCACTTCCATTAGCAAGGTCAAGAAAGGTTTGGAGATGCTAGTAAGAAATGCGATTTGTGATCCTCCAGTGTTCAAGCTTCATCTGAAAGTTGCAGAGGAGATAGAATTGATGGGAGCTCATTCCCTAATTCATCCAAGAGTGTTACTAGTTAATGACATTCACAGCTTCTATCATTGCAACATATAAGAGCTTGCAACCAGTGAGATGAATCAAACATATGAGAAATTATGTACTGATGGGAATCTAAAGCCCGAGCATAAGCACCTCAAAACCAAGTGTTTGACACATATCATGCATATGCCGATGGATTTCCAAAAAAAATGGATGAGATATGTTCTTAGTCGTATTCACGACATGCAACTATGGTTGGATCATCCTATGAAGATCACTAAGCAGATAATTTACCGTGTCACCAGGTTCCCTATGCTAGACAAGCCAAAAGATACCAAAACCCTAAACAAGTATGAACTAGCTTAGTTAACTCTTGCTGAGTGGGACGGTAGAGGCATGAGAATCAACGGAGTAACATATATGGAGATGAAATTCAGCATTCATGTGATAGCCCACAAGATATACAGCTCACGCAGACCCAACAACATTGCATGCAAAGCTGTTGACCTAGCTTACAAAGTAGTAAAGAAGAATATGGTATTCGACCTAGCAGAATTGCAGCTTACTCAGTTGAGAAAGAATATGGAGAGCATCCAAGTATCCAAAACCAATTCATGTAAGTTTGGTTCTCTTCTAATCTGCATACTATTTTATGTTGAGAAGTTCTTTTCCTCCAAAGTAACAGTTGCATGGAAGAAGGATAGACCAATTATCCATCAAATTAATGAATTCATAGCTGAGATGGGAGATAACTTTGATAGCATTATGGATGGATACTTTGATATTTTCAAACAAAAGATGCAAAGTAGATATAGAATTCCCAAACAACTAGTTGAGAAGTACAAAGATGAAATCTATTTTCTAGTTGATTGTGATAAAGTGTATATACAATCAGTAAATCCTAGGTTTGCATGCGTACAACCCCTACCATATGAAGTTGATGATGATGACACTAAAGATATCATAGAGGCTCTTGTAAATGAACCTATCAATCCAAAGGCACCTTACTTTGGAACCTATGAGGAAGAAAAGAGCAGGATATCTTTGGAAATTGAGATTCCTAAGATATTGAAAAGAGGAAGGAAGAGACTTGATACATTCAAGAAGAATTATGGCAAGAACTCTGACTCTCCTACCATCTTTGAGAGTAAAAAGGACACAGTTAAAATAGAGGATACATATAAGATAGAGGAAATTGAACCTGACAAGGAAGAAATTGATGTTAATCCTCCATAGAAGAAGAGGAAGACAACACCTAGATAGAAAAAGGAAAAAGGCACTACTCTTGTTGTCACCCTGAGGAGATCAAGGAGAAAACTTATATTAAGTGATGAAGAGGATGATGATGAAGAAGATAATGTGGTCTTCACTAAACCAACACCCACACTTGATCAGAAGATTAAAGACCTTAAAGAAGGAAGAACCATGAGTTATTTGAAGTCACTAAAGTATCCTTCTAGGACAGAAGAAGAAAAGAAGAAGATTGAGCAAGCAGTGGTGGAGAAGATGGAAGAGTGGAAATATGACCCTTCTGAGTTGAAGATTTATATTACTGAAGAATTATTTAAGGCGGTATCTATTCCCTAGAAGAATGCAGTACAAATTGAAAAAGATATAAGGCAAGAGACATTGAAGCAAGTCATGCCTACAATGAAAGGCAAAGAAGTAAAAGAGGCCTTGAGAAAATATGAGAATAATCACACACCCAGATTCAAGGCATTCCAAATATTAAAAAAGAACATAGAAGAAGTAGTTCAGTGTGCCACATTAGTGTGGAAATAAATATTTGAGATAGCAGAAGGCAATGTGAAGGAAGAAGTACCGAGTACAGACCATCCAGCACAAGGAAATGATGATACTCTACCTGAGGTACAAACTATTGAAGAGTCCAACATAGACCAAATTACAGTTGAGGTAATGACATCACTACCCCAATCTCCTATACACAATATTGTAACTCTGAGAAAAGAAAAGGTTGCAGAATCTACATCTGAATAGACAAAGACCAAGCAACATGCTCCTCTTACTACTGAGACATGCACACCCGATTTGTAGAAAGGCAAGGTAGACATTTCTACTATTGATTCATCAGTAAATATTGATCCAACAATTAGTATTGTAAAGGTCAATGACCTAATTGGATTAAAAACTGAAGCAAAGGATGAGGTAGGTAAAGGTAAGGAAATTGTTCCTTCATGGAGTCCTAAGTCAAAAGCAGTAATAACTGATGAAATAGATCTGGATAAAGAGATTGTGATTCCTAATCGGTGTGTGCTAAAAATGTGTCACACTTCTATGAGTCATTCCATCCAAGGTTGCTCAAGAATGAGGCGTCGAATATCGACTCATAGCTCCCTAGTCATGGAGTGAAAAGGTTTGTGATGAAGGCCCTCTGATTGACCTAGTTGTGCCCATGCAAGTACATCATGAAACAAGAGATTCAATGCATAAAAATGACAACTATTCTATATGATTGAAATGCATAAGAGGAAATTAATCTATATGATAACAATGCAAGATTAATCTATGAAAGAAAATATGCAAGCTTAATCTATGGTAGAAAATATGAATTTACTCTAATATGAATCTAATGTACATGAATAGCCATGGATGCAAGAAGAAGAAGGAAAGAAGAGAGAAGTTGCAATATCCAAGCTTGAGTGCTCAAATTCTCCTCCAAAATTGGTCTCCAAACCCGCAGCATAACAATACAATAAAAGTGGGATCCTAAATGAGGAGAGGGATCCTTATAAAGAAAAGTGAGTGGTTGAGATTAAGAGGCAAAAAGAAATGAGCAATGGTGGAGATTAAATTTTGGTTGATCCATGTGCTCATTAAAGAAAAAATCCCACCACTTAGAAAGATGTGATAGAAAAAGGAATTTTATTTAATTTATTTCCTTTTTCATCAAATAAAGTGCTTTAAGTGGGGATTTTTATTTATTTAATTAAAAGAGGGGTTTTATTTTAATTAAATAAATTAGATGAATTTTATTTAATTAAATGGGAGGAATTTAATTTAATTAAATAAGATGGATTTTATTTAATTAAAAGGGAGAAATTTAATTTAATTAAATAAGATGAATTTTATTTAATTAAAAGGGAGATTAAATCTTTTAATTAAATAAAAAATGATCAAACCTTAGGAAATATTAAAATAATTGAATTAATTGCAATTTGATCAAGGAAATTGATTTAAAATGTTGCAAAGCATTGATTCAGGAATTTGATAAAATGATAAAATGATAAATGGGGCCCATAGTCTAGGCAACCATTTTAGGGCGCATACATTTGCCCCTCTTTGACTAATGTGTGATCATTCTGGGAACACATGTAGTCAAGGAATGTAGTTGAAGTGTGAGATCGATTTGGGATCACAAAACAACACAGACATCAACACCATTGTAAATAAGTAATTGACATCAGAACAAAGCTAAGTTGATTGCAAAAAAGACAAGGTCAACACCGTTGTAAATAACTAATTGACATGTCCGAGATAAGAATCTCAAGCAAGGTTACCCCAAGCGGAACAAATGATAGGATTGATAAAGCTGAATCAAGGATTGAAGTTTGATAGGTACTGCCCTCTCGTGATCAAAATCAAAATGAGATAGAGGAGAAGTAGCAAATTGATAAATTTGATCAAATCAAACTAAAGATAAGGTTCTTGATGTAAGATGAAAGATATAAAGATCATAGAACCAAGGTAGATCAACAAGCATGAAAGAGTATGCCCCAAGGTTGAATTAGAAGCAAAGAAGTAGGGTGAAATAAAATTGAAGGTATAAGTTTGGAAGAGGTGGAAAGAAATGGAGAGAAGAAAGAGATTTTGCCTTAAGAAAGAGAATGCCCCAAAATCAATCAACTATTTAAGATGAAAATTTTTGATTGAGATCATGAAAGAAGATAAGGAAATGAAGATTAGAACGTGATCACAGTTGATTAAAAGTCCACAAGAAAGATGAAGGAAAACCCTCTCAAACTCATAATGCAGCCTAAAATGAAAACTAACATAAGGTCTAACAATGCAACCTACATGAAAATACAAAGGTGTACTCGTAATAGAGCAACTGTAACATAGGAATTTGAGTTCATCAATCATTAGAGAATGTTAAGGAGCTTATTTTCATCATTGGGCCATTATTAATGGACATTAAAAAATCACACAATTATCACTAGTCACTGTTGGCAAGTTGACTTCCTAAGGAAGCATGGCTTATTTTGTGTTGTCAATCATGGCAACAAAGTCATACTAAGTTTCTGTCAAAGATAACTTAGAAGATAAAATGACTAAGTACAGAATATAAAGCTAACAAATAGATACAGAGATCAGCACATTAGTGCGCATGTTAGAGACCACACTAGATCAGGCATGCTTAGGTATATACTCTATGGTGTATATACATGCTATATCCAAATGCGCAAGGTATGGAACTTCAGTATGAAAAAGTTACAGATAGATTAGTACACTGCAGTCCAGGAAACAATCCAGAATACAAAACATAGAAGTCGACTACTATTTTGGTCAGCGTGTATTATTTTGTGATGTTAAGGCTAAGCACCTTTAGTTATAAGTTTGTATTGATGTAATTAATGTTGTTATAAACATGCTTGAGCTGACTTGTTTGGAAGCGTTGTATATTTTGTTAATGAGGCCGACTAAGTGTTATGTTTTGGGTCGTGCCTATTCGTTTGTAAAGATATAAGTATGTAATGTATTGTTATGTTACAGCGTGAAAGAGAAGTTGATGATTGTGTAAGAAGAAGTTATAGAGGTACTATATAATGAAGTCAGAAGATGATATAGCTCTTTAAGGAGTAAGAGCATCCACACATACACGAAACTGATCAGACAACAGTGTCACTATAGCAATTCATTTTTGATATAGTGCATATCAACATTCAGAGGGTTGTAGCCTTCATCTTATTGGACATTGAGTCCTCCACCCTTAATAGGGTTATTGTAAAAGACTCTTAATAGGGTCAGACCCTTAGCCAGGTCATTGTACTCAATTTGTAAAGACTGCTTCTAATAGGGCAAAGGAACTTTAACAGGTTCATTATACCTAGTACAATATTTTGTGGGTAATAATCCCCACCAGAGTTTTCCTCTGATCAAGGTTCTCCATAATCAAATCATATGTTATGTGTTCTTTTGTTAAGATTCTTGAATGCATATTTGTTTTATGTTTAATTGGCTGAAATATAATTAATTGATAAACACTGATTCACCCCCCCCCCTCTCAGTGTTTCTAACAATTGGTATTAGAGATCTGGTCCTCTGGAAGAAAGTTTAACCACTTGAGGAGATCATGGACTCAGCTGAAGAAAAACATTTGAAAAAGAATCTTGAAGCAGCTCTTGAAGATCTTGACAGATCTGAGAAGGAAAATGAAGAACTAAGATTGAAAAATGATGGCTCTCAAATACTTATTAAAAGGCTAAGAAAAGATCTAAAAGATTGTTCTACAAGTGATCTAGGACAAATGGTCAAAAAGATTAATGGAGAAAATAAATCTCTAAAAGATAAACTTGAAGATCTGAAGGAACAACTTACAGATAACTAGAATAGCATTGAAGACAATATCAAAGAAAGCAAACAATTGGAAGATGAACTTTTGCAGGAAAACATGAAAGTCTTGGAATTGGAAAACATGAAGAAGAAGTTGGAAACTAAATTAACAGAAGAAAAGGATAAGATTGATAAACTCCACACAAATTTTGATTTGATTCAATCCCATCTCAATGCACAAAAAAAAAGGAAACACTTCTGGTCTTGGATTCAGTACAACACAAGATGAAATCAAATCATCACAAGAGAAAGGAAAAACACTTGAAGCATCTTCAAAAGCTAAGAAAGCTATAGATACTACAAAGGTTATATCTGAACCACCAAAAGGGGAAATCAGACAAGTTAACAGAACTTGTTATGCATGCAATAAACATGGGCATTTGGCAAGAGATTGCAAAGAGGTAAGACCTTTTAATAGTTACTATTTCTCTTGTAATAAATTGGGTCATAGGGATATACATTGTAGAACTTAGTCATAGAAAAATCAAAGAAGAATGAATCAAAAAAATTAGAGAAATCAACCTCAAAAGAATTTGTAGAACATTACATGTCAGATATGCAACTACAATGGACACACAACAAAACAATGCAACATGATGAAGAAAAACATCAGACCTCCTATCATTTGTCACACATGTGGAAAGGCTGGACATATCACAAGGTTTTGCAGATCCAAAACTCAGAAACAAGAAGATCCCATAAAGTCTGTATTTGAAGAGAAAGGAGAAGTCAATTTTGTCAAAGAAAATGATGATTCAAGCAAAGTTTGGGTTAAAGTAAAGAAGGACAAAGATGTTGACAAAGTAGTTGATGCATCCACAGTGGACACACCCTCTACTTCTACCTGAATAGACCTTCTTAGTCTTAGGGGGAGCTATTCTAGCTCAGAACCCCTGCGCAGTTGGTGTACTCACTTTTGAGTATGCGCCTTTGGATTCATGATTAAAAGCTTAGATTACAGGTTTATGCATTCACACATTATCTATATTGCATCATGATCAAAGTTTGAAAATATCTATGTATGGTTGGAAGCATTAAATGTGGTAGATTGTATAAAAATAAGTTCATAGTCGATCATTCTCACATTTACATTTGAAGAGAAAGAAATTGAAAATCCTTGGAGCACTAATACATCCAGGCACGAAGGCATAGCATTTTGAAAGTTGGAACGAACGGTTAATTAGTTTGAAATGAAGCCCTAGCCGTCGCGTTGTTTCAGAATTTTGTGGAAACCCTACTTAAATGATCACCAAGTAAGTAATGGTGACCCTAGTTGTATTTGATGTAGAAGAAAGGAAGAGATCCGTATTTAAAAAGCATCTATTCAAGTCTATATTGGATGATGTGGAAGGAGCTTTCTCTAAAACCCTGATTGGGGTTGTGCATGTGGAAGATATCTGCGCATACATTTACTGCAAGAAGGAATCACTAGGAGATGATAATATAGCTTCTCACATGGCATCAATGCTGAATAAGGACTTCACATTCAAAGATGAGTTCACACACCTACAAGATAACCCTATTATTGAGTATTCGAATGTGCATGAGTTTGAAGAACCAGAATGGGTAAAAATCTTGTTGAGCAGAATTCATGATGATCTATTTTGGATTGGTGATGTCCCTATCTGTATCACCACAGAATTAATCCATCAATTGACAGGACTTCCAATGACTGGACCTATGCTTCCCACTGGTAAAGATGTTAAGAAGCAGATTGAGAAAGTTTGTTTGTCAAAAAGTAACAGGTGTGGTATGACAGTAGACCCCATTAAGGAAGATGACATAAAACTCATGACTATGATACTTGGATACAAGTTTCACCATGCAAGTAGGTTGAATAGTGTATCTACTGCAACAGTCTCTGCAGCAATCAGAATAGTAAAGGATAACACCCAGTACAACCTTTGTGAGGTCTTGCGTGGACAATTGATTGACAACATCAGAATCATCAAACATGATAGAAGCAAAATATTCAGGTTTGGATCCCTAATCAACTATTTGTATCTTCATATAGTAGGAAAGGTTGCAGACCTCTATCTAGACAAAGGAAAACCTACAATGACACAAATATCTCTTAAGGCCACCTTAGAGAGTAGTGCAAGAGATAAAATGGACATGGTTATAAAGATATTCAGGGTTAAAATGCAAAGCAGGTCAGACTATCTGAGAAGATAGTTGACAAGTATAGGGATACTATTTGTTTTATTGTAGAAACAAATTGCACATGCATGGAGGTTGTTGAGCCTAGAACTAAGTGGATTCATCTACTAGGATATGAAGTTGAAGACCATGTGCTAGAGGGATATGCACAGGTCTTATTATCAGCACCTAAAGATCCCAATGAACCTAGGTGGGGAACATACAGAGAAAAGACTAATGAAGTGGACATTGAACTAAAACTTGTTGTTAATAAAAGGAAAGCATCCAGAACCACATCTAACATCCTGAAAGCTCATGGAGTCACTCGAGAAGATTTGAATATGGAAAAAGAAGCCAAATTTGCTAAAGTGAATATTGAAAAGACTGATTAATCTCAGAAGAAGAAACAAAAGAAAAATGAGGAAAGTACATTTACGGTTACAACCACCATTAACTTGGATACATCTCCATCTTCTATTCCTAGCAAAAAACCCAGAGGAAGGAAGCAAGCTGCTATAGGTCATCCATCTTCAAGAACCACAAGGAGCACTACAAAGACTACACAAGCACCTCCTAAGGTAGGTTTCAGACCAAGCTTGAACATATTGAAGAATAGGATTATAAATGAAGGAAGATTGGATACACTTTCAAAGGTTTATAAAAAATATAAAGAAGTTGATAAGACAGAGATACATTACATGGTCATATCTCATATGATCAAATTTAAGAAATCAGTTCTTGAACTGAAGACAGTGATACCAGATGACTTATGGAATGTATTGG
>MU224393.1:4105627-4116334 GCA_018584345.1 Thuja plicata
AGTTTACATCATTTTCAAATTCTAAACACAAATATCACTTTTATGTCGTTAAAGTTCAACAGTTTTGCATGTCGTGGTCCTCTTCCTTTGTTAAAGTGTGACACAGGTTTGTACTTTTACCCTGTATGGGTGACAGAAATATCTGAATCTCCCCAAAGGAGATTAGTGGAAGGGACCCAATCTACACACATATCCTTTTCATTTGCCAAATTAGGTACATAATCAGGCTCATCTTCACTATCTGACTCATCAAAGAGAGGGTTAGTGCGCTTGTTATAATTCTCAAATCCTAGGCCAACCGGCTTCTTGGACTTGTGTCCAAATTGAGCATGATCAAAAGGTTTGGATCTAGCATCCACATGGTGATTAAGAGGGCCGTATTGAGGATATCCCATTTGTCTGAAAAAATTATACCCTCTTCGATAAGCCTTAGGAGAGGGAGAGAAGTTCTCATTGTGCATATATTTTTCTTCTCTATAGATCTAGTTTCTAACAAATGTCTCCTCTTTCTCATCTTGAATAGGCACTGAGGACTCTACAAATGTGCCAAATAAAGTCATAGCTGAAGAGGAAGGTTTCTTTTCTTGTGAAGGATTTCCATAAGACCGAGGTGAAACTGGTAATGTTGTGAAGGAGTTGAGCTGATAACCCCCATACCAAGGTCTACAGATTTAAGCTTGTCTTTGTATTCAGCTAAGGTTGCATCAAAATCTTCTGCTTCTCTATTGAGGGGAACATGAGCCCCTGCTAGAATTTAATTGACCGACAAAGTGTTAACCCTAGGTATACAAATCTCTATGCCATTGTAGGAGAACTTAACACATTGATGATAGGTAGACGACGCTGCTTGCATGTCATGAATCTGTGGTCTACCAAGTAAGATATTATACGCAAGAGGTCCAACATCAACTATTTGAAATAAATTATCTTTTTGAACAGAGCCAATCCTAACAGGAAGGATGACCAACACCTTGGAACTTCTTTCTATCTCATCATAGGCTTTGATGGTAACCCTTTTTCTGGTATCTATGACTTTCTCAGAATAACCCAATTCTTTCAAAAGAATAAAAGAACAAATATTAATCCCAACACCCCCATCTATCAACATGCACCTGACATAGGTTCTATGGACCATGACCTCAATATGAAGGGCAAGATTATGTGGATGGATCAAAGCGTTATCATTACCCTTTGAAAATGTAAGGTAATGAGGGCTAGAAATGTGATTGACCATGTTCTAGAATTGATCGACATCTAAGTTGTTGGGGATGTTCGCCATGCGCAAAGCATCCTCAAGGACTTTCTTATGTCTCAGAGACAACTCTAAAAGCTCAAAGATTGAAATCTAAGTGGGGGTTCTTTGTAACTAATTAACAAGATTGTAGTTTGACTTAGGATTTAAAGCTAGTTTCAAGGTGATAGGCTTGGATGCCCCTTGCTTAGGTTTATTGGATTGGCTTGAATTGGGTCCTCTAATGACAATGAGACCTTGACTTTGTGTAACAACATTAAGAGCTTGAGATGACACTCTGGAGTTGAGAACCCTTAGCACCACAACAAGTTCTTTATAAAAAAATAGGAGAGTCTACATCTAGATCATAACCATAGGGATCTCCACCCCTCATCACATTGACATTTTCTTCCAAAAATTCAAGCATGTTGATGGTATTCTCCACATCTGTGTAGGTATAATTGATCTTAGCTTTTCCATTCTTAGATTTAGAGGTTTCCCCCTTTTCATATTTGGGAAAAGGTTCCTTGAATGCCTTATGATCGGCGTTGGTGTTCAATCCATCTATTGTAAGTTGTCCACTCTTAATGAGATCTTGAATGATATGCCTAAGTTTGTAGCAATGTTCAATGTCATGTCCAATATCATTATGAAATATGGAAAATGCCTCCTCATTCCACCAATGTGGCTTAACTTCATGTATAAAAAAATGCGCAAGATCCTAAGGATGTGCAAGATTGGTGGCAATAACTTTCTTTAAAATATCCCCATATGACTCACCAAGTTTTGCAAATTGACGTCTTTTGGTCTTAGGATTATCTTGATATCTTGGCTTACTTTCTTGTTGATTGGATGTATTGAGCTTCATGGATTGAACAACACTAGATAAGTGGAGCATAGGTTGATCTTTAGGTTGGGAGGAATCCACAACTCCATCATTAACCACTTGTTTGTTCCTATTCCATTGCAAGTTCCTTCCCTTATCCTTTTTAGGGTTGTTATTGTTTTGACCATTGTTGTTGTTATTATTTCCATGTTTGGTCAAAATTCCTTGTTCTCTTAAAACATCTTCAATCCTACATGCGGTTTCAACCATGTTGTCAAATGAATCAAAAACCATTTTCTTAACCTCATACCGTAGTTCAGGAACCAAATTACTAACAAGGATGTCAATCTTTTCATTATCAGGAATAGTTCTAGAATAGCAAGAGCACTTTCGCCTCCACCTTTGCAAGAAAGTAACAAAGGATTCCCCTTGGTTCTACTTCAAGTTACATAATTCCAACAAGGTGATAGATCTTGATAGATTGTATGCAAAGTGTTGAACAAATCTTTGAACAATATATTTGAAAGTGTTAATGGGGGGAGTTATATTGGTGAACCATTCCATTGCTTGTCCCTTAAGAATTCTTGGGAAGAACCTCATGAGATAAGAGTCATCTTGATGGAACTCAAAACTAGTGGTATAAAACTGGCACACATGATCATGGGGATCTCCATTCCCATTATATTTGTCATATTGAGAAATTTCAACCTTTCTAGGGAACTCTTCATGTCAACACTCTTATCAAAAGGATTAGGACAAATTGATTCTAGTGAGAAATAATTCTTAGGTGCCAACATACTTTCCATCATTCTCTGCATTTCTTTGATCACCTCATCTTGGGATGGACCTTGCTTCTTAATATTTTTATCCACATCAAAATTGTAAGGGACTCTAGCACCCTTGTTGATTAGGCTCTCTAGGAACTTATCCTTGTTTTTCTCCAAATATTTCTCCACATACTGTTTAAAAAGTGGTTCTTGTTTCATTTTCATAAAGTCCTGGGAGGTATGAGCAAAGCTCGAGCTACTACCCCCATATTGTGAACCATAGTAAGCACATTGTGAAGGTGGCCTTGAGTTCCTAGGAGGGGTTTGTCTCCTATAATGATCATGTCTTGAGGCCCTTCTTCCCCTAGGCTAGGAGATCATGATGGTGATCTTGAATGTCTTCTACTTCATGGAGTCCTAGGAGGAGTAGATGGAGGAGAACTGTTTCCACCACTAACATACATATTATTGAATGGATCATTGAGTTGCCAAGCCAAGAGCCTATCTTTCTCTTCTTGAAAGGATTTATTTTCCATTTCTACCAAAGTCTGTCTCTCCAAATCTAGGAATCTAATTTGTTCTTCCTTATGAGCTTGTTCATCTTGGAAAGCTTTCTTTTCATGATCAATCCTCTTAATCCTTTCATTCATGTAACCTAAAGAGGTCTTGAGTGGTGAACTTGGTCTTGAGTTTTGAAACAAGTTGTTGGTATAAGTTGTATTGACATGAGTGTCATAAAGTTCATCTCCTTGGTTATCATGTTGGGATAACTCATTTTCATAAGCATGTCTCTTGCCTTTCTCTATCTCCACCCTTTGGTGTGCATCTAGATATCTTGTTGAAATAAGGGGTGAGGCTAGTCTACTGTTATGAGAGGAACCACTGAATGAAATGGCATCTCTACTCTTCGCAAATATACCATCATATCATTTATCCATGGCTTGTCTTTCTCTCTGAGTCATTGTGTAGCTCATATCCATAGAAGAGTGAGAAGATACTAAGGGGGTACCCAACTCACTAAGGTGACTCTTGGAATCAAACCACAGTTCTGAGTTATTCCTAGGCGATTGATCAAATATGGGTTCTTTTCCCTTATGTTTTTGGTGAGTTTGTACTAAGGGTAATTGGTTAAAAACCACTTGAGGTCATTTTCCTTGATTTAATTGATATCTTGTTGTAACTGGTATGAAAGAAAAGGTACTAGCTGATAGGATGACCCTAATAAATGTTGGTACCAAACTAGGATAGTAAAGGCATTAACTTGTCCAAAAAGAGGTGATAAGATGTAAAATTGCAAGAGGCGTAAGTCAACCATAGAGGTGCCCAATAAAGAGGTGAATACCCTAACACATATGGATCAGGAGGATGATCTTACCTAAGTTATATTTATTGAAATTTAATATATATGAAAGTGATTGGACAAGAGACTACCAAAACTCTCTAAGTGTGTTATCAAAGAATCTAAAGGTTTATCTTTTCAACAAGGATAGTTTCTAGCTTACCAAGCTCCAAGCAAGGTCACTTGTGAAATCAAAGATCACTAATCCAAGAGGTAAAAAATGCAAGAATCCAAAGAATAAACAAGCTTCCAACAATAGGGTAAGTAATCTAATCTGACTCGGATCAACTAGGGAAAACTGGAAATGATAGGACAACAATCAAGCAAGCGGGTAGATTATAGCAAATAGCTCACTAGTATGTCCACAAAAGATATTTTTGTGAGAAGAAAGGATAGGATCGCACGATGAAATGCATAGAGTTGCATGAAGAAAACTCAAACTGGTGAAACAAAAAGGATGACAAATTGGCAAAATATCGCGCGACGATTCTCAGAGAGCCGCACGAGAAAACACAGTGAGCCACATGAGGAAATAGTTTTCTCATGTGAGGGAAGGAAACATAACTTAGTATTTATTTGTTTTAGTTGACCAACTAGATGCATTAACAAATTTTATCATGAATCGGGCACGCAGAACAACAATCAGGGAGTTCAAGCAATCAATGTCTTCAAACAATGAGCAAGGGACAAAGCAACCTTGCACATGAACATAGATAGTGTCATAGTATTTCTACTCCATAAAGATTCTACTTGTGTATGTTCTCAAAATGTTTTCCAATCACGCACATAGTCCTAGAAAAGAAAATTTGGTTACACTATGGTTCTTAGTAATGGTTTGACTCTGCAACTTTTGCAATCTCAAGTGGGTGAAATCCAATCCCGACACACCGAGGTTTTGACATAGTCTGAGAATTTAATCAATCAGGAGTTGTTGAGGAGATCTGACAACCCACATGAAACTACACCCATGGAGATTTCTTCCACAAGGACATTTATATAGCTGTTGTTGCTACCATGGTGAAAATGGCTATTACCACTTGAGATTCCATCCACATGGTTTACCTAATAAAGGGAATGTCCACTATAGTTAACCCTCTCTAACAAGGAAGACTCACAATATGGACCACATGGGGACTTGGTTCGGATTCAAGGGTTCCAAGTTTATGATTCTCCCAAAAGGAAAAAGAGCATAATCCTCTAGCCTCTTCACCTCACCCAAATGTAGTAAGCAAGATTAACTAACCCACTAACTTGAAATTACCTCACCCAAGGTAAATCAACAACAATGACCACCAATCTGAAGAGAGAACGTACCAATCAAAGTTGAAGACCAAACCAAGTGAGATAATAACAAATCCTTCCCTACCTACAAGGGGATCTATTGTCAAGAAGAGCTTCACATGTAAGACAAGAGAATGAAGCCCAATCTCTCAAGATCACCACAAATAGTGTTCATAGGGCCTAATTACTATGTGAAATACATATGCGAGAAAGCAAATCTAGGTTCAAATTTCATAGCACCAATTGGAAATGTGATCTATGAAAGCAAGAAACACTCAAGCTAAACACATGAGAGGTTCATTTTTATTTCCAAAATCCAAATGTTCTAGAGATGCAACAAAATACCTCAAGTCCAATGCAACATGAACATTTTGTTTTTTATCCATGCAAGTCCAAATCAACAATAGCAACAACAACATCAAATCATAAACTATGAGAAATAGTAAACATTAGTGGTTAGAGATCAAAGATATAAAATATAGCAATAAAAATCAGATCTCTGGTGTGAAATCTCATGAAAAAATTTTTAGAGTGCCGCACAAAGATTCACAGATAGCCACGTGAAGATTCACAAAATCTCATGCGAAGAAATGCATAGACTAATGACATGTAATTGATTGAATATTTGATAATGTTAAGTTGAAGATGATGCAAGATATTAAATAAGTCAATGGTTTGTATTTTCATTGATGTCAACTTGATATCATCTATACGGTCATGTACATAATGCCAAAGACTTCAGAGAATCAATGGAATAGAGATTATGCTTTCAGCAATGCATAAAAGTCAAGTATTCATTGAATGACAGACAACACCGACGGAGTGCACACCATCGGTAAAGGCAAAGACAAATTCATAGTCATGCCCAACGAGAAGGTGATAATGTTTCCCGATGAAGAAAAATCCCATGATGCCTAACAGACAGAGATCCTGAAGCTAACTAGAGTTACACCAATGAAACTGGCAGTTGTCACCGATCACTAACTCCAGAGTTGACCGACAGAACAGAGAGTTCAGAAAAAGACAAAATATCTAGTTGGCAAAGCTTAAGGATAGAGTTAACTAGTTGTTTTATTTTTTTTATTCAAACATAGTTAAGTAATTGATTTAAAGAAGATTTGTACAGTTGGCAAGAAGATAAGTATGAGATAAATCAAGAATTAAGAAACATCATGTCTATATAAGAGACAAGCATAATTCATTTCTAGAATCACAAGCAATCAAATACATGGAAGGGGAGTGACTAGAAAGAGGATGCTGGAGAGAAACTCATGAAGGATAACTTCATACAGTCCTGATCGATCAAGTTGAAGGAGAGCTAAAGAATTCTACAGACACCGATGAATAGAGAAGCACATCATCACAGAGCAGAAAGTGTGGAGCATAAAGAATTGAATTGATACATTGATCAGAGAGGTATTGTACTTAAATAGATCTAAAAATATGAAATTCAAGTTGCATTAGAAACATGTCATAATGTTTCAGTTTAACCATTGAAGCATCAAGTCTCTTAATAGAGAAGGACTTAACCATCTTCTATAATTGAGGTATATCCTAACAGATTGCCAAAAAGGTTGATTCATGAAAGTAGCATTGAATTTGCATAAAGCCTATTGACAGCCTAAGAAGAAGGTTGATTCAAGGATGGTAGAAATATTTTCCTAAAGCTTATTGACAATCTAAGAAGGAGGCTGATTCAAGGATGGTATAAAAATAGATGCCAGATACTAAGTGACAACCTATATGTATAAAATCATCTAACAAGGTTTCACTTAATAGTGTGTTTGTAACCTTTAGCAGGGTTGGCTCCTAACAGGACCCACTTCAGAAGAGTGAAAATTTGGGGTACCGGTCCCAGTGGTTTTTCCCTTAACAGGGTTTCCACATTAAAATCCATGTGTTATGTGTGTATGCTTTATTACTTTATTATTTTACATTTCACATATGCATTTCTAGATTGATTGGTATACTCTGCATATTTACTGAGTATTTGTAAATAGTTTTAGTGCTTATCGGTTATCAAGGAGAATAAGAACATATAAGGTAAACTAATAGATAGTTAATTATTATAAGTATTTCATGGCATGCATCTTATAGGGACTTAATAATCTGAGGTGTATTGATTGGTGGTTAAAGATTAAAGGATAAAATTTTTAGGCCACTGATTCACCCCCCCTCTCAGTTATTACTAACAATTGGTATCAGAGCTTGTGTGCTTAGAAGGAAGGTTTCAAGACCTAAGTAAATATCACAAGATGAATAGATGAGATGTACCCAAGTTTAACAAAGACAACTTTTCTTCATGGAAAAGCAGGATAAGACTCTACTTATCAGGTATTGGTAATGACGTTACTCAATACTTAGATACTAAATATGTGTTGCCTACAGGACCATTGAAAGTAGATCAATTAAGAGTGAAGCATGAGCATAAATGCATGGTTATAGAGCTTTCTTCCTCACTATTTAATGCTAAATTTGAAGATTTCAAGGATTGCGCAACTGCAAAGAAAATGTGGGACAAACTGAAGCTTGTACATGGAGGTGATACAAACGTTCTGAGAGCCAAGGCAGAAAACCTTAGAGGAAAGTTTGATGATCTGAGAATGAAAGAAGGAGAAAACATCACACAGTATAGCACAAGAATAAAAGAAGTAGTCAATGCTATATGGGGTGTTGGAGGTACACTTGAAGAGGAGACACTGGTAAGTAAAATCTTAAGAACCTTATTTCCTGTATATGCTATTAGAGTTTCTACTATTCAAGAAATGAGAGAAGTAGCAAACAATACAGTTACTCTTGATATCCTAATTGGTAGACTAATTTCATTTGAGATGAATAACTTTGACAATAGTGTCTTACCAAGTTTAGAGTCTGCATTTAAGTCTTCTATGAAAATAAGCAAATCTAATCATAGATGCTCATCTAGAAGGGATAGTGAAAGTGAAAGTGAAAGTGAAGAAGAAGATTTAGATGAAATATAAGCACTTATGGCCAGAAGAATATAGAGAGGCAAAGGTAAATAGAAAGGAAAGTTACCACTTGTATGCTTTAATTGTAAATAGATTGGACACTTTGCTACGAGATGTCCTAACACAAGAAAAGATGATAGAAGTGATGACACTCCTTTTGAGAAGAAATCTGATAGAGGTGATAACAAAGATTACAGAGGTTACTGACAATTACAAAGAAAGGATACCCGAGACTACAAGGATAAAGGAAAGAAGAATAGCTACCTAGCTGCTTGCAAAGATGAAGATACTGACACCGAACCTGATGATGACATTGAGATAGTATTTGTATTTGTGAAGGATGATTTAGATGAAGATGAAAGGTATGAAGAAAATGCACTCATATCTAAGGTTAGTAAGAATGATATCTAGATTATAGATAGTGACTGCACTTACCATATGACTGGTGACAAATAAAAGTTTAACACTTTTGAATATTATAATGGTGGTACAGTAAGAATGGGAAATGATATACCTTGTCTAGTTTAAGGTAAAGGAACAATAATGTTGAATAACCTGATTAAATATGAAAATTCTTATTGGGTAAAAGGATTAAATTATAATCTGTTGAGTGTTTCTCAGCTGAATAATTCAGATCACAGAGTAGCATTTGAAAACAAGAAGACAAAGATCTTCAATGAATCAGGAAAACTGATTGGTACCGGTGAACAGACTAAAGGTAACTTATTCTATCTGAATGATACTAATCCCACTCACTTAATGACTAGAAATGAAGACATATGGTTGTGGCACAAAATATTGTGTCATGTAAATTTTGACAGCATGATGAAAATAAGCAGAAAAAGAAGTGTAAGAGGCTTAACGACGATGACAAAGCCAGACAACATCATGTGCAAAAATTGTCAGTCAGGTAAAATGACAAAGTCTAGTTTCAAAAGAAAAGCCCATACATCTGATGATATTCTACAATTAGTCCATACTGATTTATGTGGATCTATGAGGACAAAGAGTTATTATGGAGATAGATATTTTATTCTCTTTGTTGATGATTACTCTAGAATGATGATAGTCATGTTTCTAAAGGAAAAATATGAAGCATTCAAGATGTTTAAATGGTATAAGGCTATGGTAGAAAAACAAAGTGGTAAGGATATAAAATGTTTAAGATCAAATAGAGGAGGAGAATTCATATCAGATAAATTCACTAATTTCTATAATTAGCATGGTATAAAAAGACATGTTTCTGCACCAAGGACACCACAACAAAATGGGATTGCTGAGAGAAGAAACAAATCAATAGTTGATTGTGCAAGAACACTGATGATAGAAAAGGACATCACCCAAATCTTCTAGAGGGAAGCTGTCAGCACTGCTGTTTATACACTTAACAGAGTACAATTGAAGAAGGATACAAAGAAGACTCCTTATGAGCTATGGTATGGTAAAACACCCAATGTAAGTTACTTCAAAATATTTGGTAGTCAATGTTATGTCTTAAAGGATGATAGAAATGGAAATATTGATGCCAAAAGTGATGAAGGTATTTTTCTGGGGTATTCTACCAAAAACAAAGCTTTTAAATGTCTAATCAAGGCTTCTAACAAAATAGTTGAAAGTGCAAATGTAAATATTGAAGAATTTGCAGAAAAGAATGAGCTGGAAAGCACAAAAGAACTAGAAGACTACAACAAGTTTGTATATTGTGAAGAACCCATAACTCTACCTGAGCAATAGTTCTTAATTCCAGAACAACAGAATGTTGCAACTGATGATTAGAATGTTGTTACCAACGGTCAGTATAATGATCAAGATAATGTGCAAGGTAATGAAGATCAAGCTGATACACAAAGAGTTGTACCTATACTTGTAAGATAAGTAAGAAGGAACTAGCTAGAGGACTAGATCATAGGAGATAAGAAAGCTGGTACAAGAACAAGAAGTAAGTCTTTAAACTCAAATTGCTTAATTTGTGAGTTTGAGCCAACATCTATCAATGCTGCACTAGATAATGAAGAATGGATAAGTGCTATGAATGATGAGATTGAGCAGATTGAGAAGAACAAAACATGGTCACTTGTGCCAAGACCAGATGAAAAGAATGTCATCGGTACTAAATGGATATTTAGGAATAAGATGAATGAGAATGGAGAAGTCACAAGGAACAATTCAAGACTAGTATGCAAGGGGTATGCACAAGAGGAAGGTATAGACTATGGAGAAAATTTTGCACCCATTGCTAGGCTAGAAGGAGTAAGAATACTACTTTCTTATGCTGCATATAAAGGATTCAAAGT
>MU224393.1:4116691-4128439 GCA_018584345.1 Thuja plicata
TTCTTTCTTGGTCTACAGATCATTCAACAAAGTGAAGGTATTTTCATTACACAATCCAAATACATCAAAGAGGTCCTGAAAATATTCAAGATGGAAGATTCCAAACCTGTTGGAACACCGATGGCTATTGGATGCAAATTAAAAAAGGAAAACAAGACAACAGAGGTAAATTAGACTTTGTACAGATCAATGATAGGAAAAATCATGTATATTGTACACACTAGACCAGATATTGCACATGCAGTAGGAATTGTTGCTAGATTTTTTGCTAACCCCGGGGAATCACATATGACTGCTGTGAAAAGAATTCTAAGATATATGAAGAATACTAAATAATTTGGCTTATGGTATAGAAGAGAAGGCAAATTTGAACTAAAAGTGTTTATCGACACTGATTGGGATGGAAATCTTGATGACCAGAAGAGCACAACTAGAGGAGAATTATTTATGGGTGATAGAATTTTCACATAGATTAGGAAGAAGCAAGGATGCATCTCTCAATCTACTACAGAAGCAGAATATGTTGCTGCTTTTGTAAACTGCTCAAATATTGTATGGATCAAACAATTGCTAGAAGGTATGCATATGAAGATCTCAGAACTAGTGATTATCTATTGTGATAACACCAGTGCAATAAACATTTCCAAGAATCCAATCATGCATGCAAAGACTAAACACATTGCAATCAAGTATCATTATTTAAGAGAACAAGTTCAAGAAAAATAGGTGATACTTGAATATGTGTAATCAAAAGAACAATTGGCTGATATCTTCACCAAGCCACTGCACAAGGATACATTTAAGTACTTGAGAAAGAGACTAGGGGTCAAACCCTTGTCTACCAGTTAGTAAAGGACTGAAGGCTACATCAGCCTATATATTATCAGGATATCATTCATGTTGATGCAAGCAAAAGATGAACTTCAAAGCTACATGTATATACAGAAAGGTATATATCAGAACCAAGCACCAGAGCATATTGTTGTATTGCTGATGGATAAGGGAAATTCAAGGAATATATTATGGATAAAATTATTTGACTTGAATGTCAGATATTTATAAAATATTTGTTTGGCATTGTTGTCAAAGGGAGAGAATGTATCCATATTATCACAAGACATTATTCGTTATCAGATTACTCCAAACATGGAGAGATCATATCCATAAGGAGAGAATTTGTATAAAGGAATCATATACAAAGGAAGAGTTTATGACAAGAGACAAAGACATCAAAGAAGAAAAATAGTCAAAAGAGAGAAATTGACACAAAAAGAGAACACAACACATCAGAAGAAGATACACAGAAAGCTGCAAGAATCAAATCTAAGCTAACACAGAGCTTACCGGTGGTTAGACATTTTTATCGGTTATCAAAACAAAGTGTTTGGTAATTTGATGAATTTCAACAATTGTATTTCATATTGTATTAGAAATAGTATAGTGTGATAATATAATATGTTTCCATTAATGCCAAAGGGAGAGATTGATGACATGTAAATAATTGAATGTTTGATAATATTAAGTTGAAGATGATGCAAGACATTAAATCAATTAATGGTTTGTATTGTCATTGATGTCAACTTGATATCATCTGTACAATCATGTACATAATGCCAAAGACTTCAGAGAATCAATGGAACAGAGATTATGCTTTCAACAATGCATAAAAGTCAAGTATTCACTGAATGAAAGACAACACCGACAGAGTGCACACTATCAGTAAAGGCAAAGAAAAAGTCACAGTGATGCCTAACGAGTAGATGACAGTGTTTCTCGACAAATAAAAATCCCATGATGCCCAACGGATGGAGACCCCAAAGCTAACTGAAGTTACACCGAAAGAACTGGCAGTTGTCACGGATGACTAACTACAGAGTTGATTGACAGAATAGAGAGTTCAGAAAATGACAAAATATCTAGCTGGCAGAGCTTGATGATAGACTTAACTGGTTGATTTATTTTTTTATTTGACCAGAGTTAAGTAATTTATTTAAAGAATATTTGTAAAGTTTGCAAGAAGATAACTATGAGATAAATCAGGAGTTAAAGCTGTAAATCAAATTGGCTGGATTGTTTTTCACGCCAAGATTCAAGAATCAAGAATCAAGAATTAAGGAACATCATGTCTATATAAGAGACAAGTATAATTCATTTCTAGAATCACAACCAATAAAATACACAGAAGGGGAGTGAATAGAAAGAGGATGATGAAGAGACACTCGTGAAGGATAACTTTATACAGTCCTGATCAATCAAGATGAAGGAGAGCTAAAGAATTCTGCAGACACCAACGAACAGAGAAGCACAACATCACAGATTAGAAAGTGTGGAGCACAAAGAATTGAATTGATACATTGATCAGAGAGGTATTGTACTTAAATAGATCTAAAAATCTACAATTCAAGTTGCATTAGAAACATGTCATAATGTTTTAGTTTAACCATTGAAGCATCAAGTATCTTAACAAAGCAGTACTTAACCATCTTCTATAATTGAGGTATATCCTAACAGATTGCCAAAAAGGTTGATTCATGAAAGTAGCATTGAATTTGCATAAAGCCTATTGACAACCTAAGAAGAAGGTTGATTCAAGGATGGTAGCAAGATTTGCCTAAAGCCTATTGATAGTCTAAGAAGGAGGCCGATTCAAGGATGGTAGAAAAATAGATGCTAGATACTAAGTGAAAACCTATATGTATAAAATCCTCTAACAAGGTCGCACTTAACAGTGTGTTTGTAACTTTTAATAGGGTTGGCTCCTAATGGGGCTCACTTCAGAAGAGTGAAAATTTGGGGTACCAGTCCTAGTGGTTTTTCCCTTAACAGGGTTTCCACGTTAAAATCTATGTGTTATGTGTGTATGGTTTATTAGTTTATTATTTTACATTTCACATATGCATTTATGGATTGATTGGTATACTCTGCATATTTACTAAGTATCAGTAAATAGTTTTACTACTTATCGGTTATCAAGGAGAATAAGGAAAAACAAGGTAAATTGACAGATAGTTAATTATTATAAGTATTTCAAGGCATGCATCTTGTAGGGACTTAATAATCTGAGGTGTATTGCTTGGTGGTTAAATATTAAAGGATAAATTTTTGAGGCCACTGATTCACGCCCCCCTCTTAGTTATTACTAACACGGACAATAATTTTTTTTGTAGAAAATAGTAAATAATGTCAGATCTGCGACTGGTGTCAAATGTCGTGCAAAATTTCACATAGAGCCATGTAAAAATTTGGACAAAGTCATGCGATGAAACGCAAAATCCAAAAAAAGTTTGCCTATAGACCTGTAAAATGTTGGACGAAAATTCCCTACAAAAGTATAGAAAGTATGGAAAATATGGAAATCCAAAAATAAATTATGAAAAATAAATATAGTGACAGAAAATGAATCTTCTGCCCCACGGTGGGTGGCAAAAATGTGTTCTAAAAATGTGTCACACTTCTATGAGTCATTCCATCCAAGGTTTCTCAAGAATGAGGCCTCAAATATTGACTCATAGCTCCCTAGTCATGGAGTGTAAAGGTTTGTGATAAAGGCCCTCAGATTGACCTAGTTGTGCCCATGCAAGTATACCATGAAACGAGGGATTCAATGCATAAAAATGACAACTATTCTATATGATTGCAATGCATAAAAGGAAATTAATCTATATGATAACAATGCAAGATTAATCTATGAAAGGAAATATGCAAGCTTAATCTATGGAAGAAAATATGAATTTACTCTAATATGAATCTAATCTACATGAATAGCCATGGATGCAAAAAAGAGAAGACAAGAAGAGAGAAGTTGCAATATCCAAGCTTGAGTGCTCAAATTCTCCTCCAAAATTGCTCTCCAAACCAGCAGCATAACAATACAATAAAAGTAGGATCCTAAATGAAAAGGAGAGGGCTCCTTATAAACAAAAGTGAAAGGTTTATATTAAGAGGCAAAATTGCTCTCCAAACCTGCAGCATAACAATACAATAAAAGTGGGATCCTAAATGAGAAGGAGAGGGCTCCTTATAAAGAAAAGTGAAAGGTTTAGATTAAGAGGCAAAAAAAAAAGAGAAATGGTGGAGATTAAATCTTGGTTGATCCATGTGCTCATTAAAGCAAAAATCCCACCACTTAGAAAGATGTGATAGAAAAAGGAATTTTATTTAATGTTTTATTTAATTTATTTCCTTTTTCATCAAATAAAGTGCTTTAAGTGGGGATTTTTATTTATTTAATTAAAAGAGGGGTTTTATTTTAATTAAATAAATTAGAAGAATTTTATTTAATTAAATGGGAGGAATTTAATTTAATTAAATAAGATGAATTTTATTTAATTAAAAGGGAGAAATTTAATTTAATTAAATAAGATGAATTTTATTTAATTAAAGGGAAATTAAATCTTTTAATTAAATAAAAAAATGATCAAACCTTAGGAAATATTAAAATAATTGAATTAATTACAATTTGATCAAGGAAATTGATTTAAAATGTTGCAAAGCATTGATTCAGGAATTTGATAAAATGATAAAATGATAAATGGGGCCCATAGTCTAGGCGACCATTTTAGGGTGCATACAATTGGGATCTATCCAACCTATCTCTAGAACAAATGGATATTTTGGGAGAAATGTGGAAGAAAAGATCCTCACAACAAAAACTCAGAAAGGAAAGACAAAGGAAAAAGTACTTGAAGATGTTAAAGGCATATTTGTAGATGCATTGCAGATTGAAGTCAATGAGAGTGATTCAATAATGGACCAAATTGTTGACATTGTCTACAAGTTCAACATAGATATGAATGAATAGGAGAAGTTACTTGAGAAGGAAGAGAATAAATTTGAGAACAAGGTTCTAGAGAACATTGCAAAGAAGATTGCAATTGACCAGGTGTAGCTTACAAAGATCATCAGCACTCTAGAAACCACTGTGAAAAATGTGGTAGCACTATTTGCAAAGTTGAGTGACTCTAACTTTACTAAGGAAATCAAGAACAAGTTAGTAAAGATCGATGTAGACATGAAGGAAAGTGCAAGGTAGTTAGCACTTGACCCGAGCACCAGTTCTACTCACTTCATGAAAATAATGTTGGAAATACAATAATGAGAAAGCAAGATACTGAGAGGGGGGGGTGAATCAAAACTTCAAATATAAACACTTAAAACAAATTGATTCGCATTCATACATAAATGAATCTAATGTAATCTCAGATAGCATGCACACCATGAAATAAATAACAAATTACACAATAATTTGGTAACCTAGAAACCCAAATAGGTAAAACTGGGGTGGGGATGATACCCACAAAAGTCTCCACTACTATAGTAATAAAGTGTATGTGTTAAGGTTACAATGTTTGATTACAAAATGTAATCTACCCTGTGAAAGGTCTGCTCTGTTAAAAGCTTCAGATCATTACAATCTACCTTGTTAAAGGATTTAAAATTACAATGGAGTATGCACTCTGTTAAGAGATAAATAAAGAATTGCTAAAACCACTATGTTAAGAGATTTTCACTTGATACAATGATTAAAAAGTCTCAAGTATTGATCCTTCGATATGCACTCTGATGCTGACGACGAATCTCCTCTCTTCAATATCTCTTCTGATCTTATAATCTGATATACCTTTACTCTGCTGTTCACTGTGTTATGCTCTGCTTGATCTTTTCTTCTGAACAAAATAACCCTCTATGTATTTTTCTTCAAAATGTAATCACTTCAAGAATTACTCTTCTGCCTCTTGCACATACATATAAAATAGGGTTTTGAAGCAATCTAATATATCTATACAGATCTGACAGTGAGATCTAGATCAATGATCAAGATCTAATACCCATACCATGATGGTATTACAATTAATGCTTACAATGAGTCATGCATAGGATAAAACAATTAAATGCATAAATAACTTTGTATAAGAATATTAAATGCATACACTAGTTGGCCCAAAAGGCTTATACAAGTCGGCTGAATCACTTATCCTTTAAGTTTGTATCATTCCTGACAAGTATACAAAAAACTATTTTGCTTGGCACTTGACTATCTGTCACTCGACATTTAACATCTCTGTCTTTTACTCAGCTCGGCAATGTAACTCGGCTCAGCAATGTAACTAGGCATACTAAAAAACTGCTCAATCTTGAATAGTTTTAGCTCGGCTACAGTGATAGCCCACTAAAACTACCTAATGAAATGACTAAGTGTTGGGCACTAATCATCAACAGAACTTAGAGATTAACAATCTCCCCCTTTGATATTAGTGGCAAAAACACGTATCATTACTTCTGTACATTTCATCAAAATATTACCTAAGTATGCTAAGTAGTCCCCCTAGGAATATACTTACATAAAAATTGTACAATGACTTCAAAAATTATATACAAGTGTACCTTTACTGTACTAATGTATCCTTTCATAACTCCTTACTAACTTCCTCCTACCGTAGTACTATCTTCCCCCTTGTTTTTGTCACTGCTTGCTGGTGGGGTTAAGTTATACTTATCCAAAAATTTCTTATGAAGCTGTAGGGTGGATTCAAATGTTGTATCCCAGCTATCCTTTGCAACCTTCATAACTTCCAGTTTGATTTATAGCTCGACAACTAGACTCACTAAACTTTCTGCAGTCGATAGATTTGCACTGCTCTGTGATAACTCCTTTGCTTTTGAGAGTTCCTTCTATATTACCTCCAAGTGAGGCAACAATCTTGTCTAAATAGTTATTAACTTGGCCCTTATGTGACCAGCTTCAGCCATAAGCTCGACTATTCTCCTTTGTGCATTTATCAACTTATTAAAATGTAAAGAACTGGAGGTAGTATCTTTACCTAAAGTATTACTAGTTGATCTCAAATCTAACTATAGCTTCTCAACAAGCTATAAATTATCCTTTGTGAAAAATTCAACATCACATAATTTCCTATACAAAGAATAAACATTGGCTGTAACTTTCTCTAAGGTTTCTACAAGAACAGAAAGTTCAACCTGTTTTGTTGCTATCTCTTCTGAGATCTTCTCTAGAACTTTTCTCTCAAATCTTCTCCTGGACCATTGTAGAAGCTTCTGATTGTTGTCTATGTCCTCATCTATTACTTTCTGTACAATGGTGACTATTTGATCTATGATTGGAGCCTGAGGGGTTTCATCCTCTAAGACAAAAGATTTTTTAAATATGTCTTTGACGTCATGCAACACCTGCTTTTGCTTTTGTTCTATCTTCATCTCTTCCTGTCTTTTCTTCCTTTTAAGAAACTCTTGAAGAGTCCCAATTTGTTCAAAAGATAACTCATTGGGATCCCATTGTGGAATCACAATGAATTCATCTAATGTTACATCTAAAATTTGTGACTTCTTCTTCTTCATTTTAGGAGAATTTATGCTCGGCAGCATAATGTCTTTCCCTTTGACAGTTTCTGTATCTAATGCCTCCTTCAATTCTGTCAATATAGTCTGTGGGTTCGCCATACCACCAGTTTTAGGACCTATGGGAGTGGATGATGCAGAGTGTGGTAACTCAACCAACACTTGTGCAGCCTCTTCTTCTTTAGGCTTATCAACAACTTCTATTGTTACAACTCCACTATCTAAAACTATCTTCACAACCTCTAAAATAGGTGGATCTAGTGAAGTTACCTCTTGTTCCTTTGCTTGCTATTGCCCTTCACTTTGCTGAGTACTGTCAGCTTCAATTTTCTCATCAGATGCTGTGGACTTCTCTTCTTCAATATCAATTGCCTTAATAGGTGAGTCAGTGTCTTTTCCACTCGGCATCTATTGTTCTTCGGCATTCAAATTGCTTGGATCATCAACTGTATAATCCATAGGATTGTTTGTAGTTAGATCATCAGTGTTTGTTTCATCTAATGCATCCTTAGTCTTGTCCTATTCATTGGAAATTTGATCTTTGACTATCTGTAGTTCAGGGGTAGTATTTTCTTCAGTTTCTTGTTCCTTTGGCTCGAATGTCCCTTCACCAGATTTCTTATCTTTTGGAACATTCAGTCCAAAAATCTCTTTCTAGATCCTTGTACTCTGCTGTACTAAACCTTATATGTCATTTTTCAGAATAACATATCCTGTGAGTTTTGGCACAAACCTATTCTTGTATTCTTGAATAAATTTGACTCTTTGTTTTGAGGTTAAGTCAGGTATTATTTTGGCTAGGGTTCCTTCCCTAATCTATCTTTCAGTGGCAAGTGCAAATTCCCATTTTCTTGACAAAAAGTTATATAGTTCATCAGGCACATGATTTACTATCTCTGTAGGAGTCAATTTGAAGGTGCTCATCATGTCCAAGAGTGCTTCCTAAACTTTGTGCCTATCTGCTATTTTCAACTTGTCATATTTGATGAACTTGAATGTTGCTAACCCTGCTGAATTCCTCAAAGTATCACATACCTCATCAATGCTTGCTGGTTTCTTGAATTGAGTTGTAGGTATGTTAGAGGGTTCATCAGTTTCTGTCAACTCCTCATCACTATCTGGTCTCAAATTTAATTTCCTTCTTGGTCTCTTTGCTGGCTCACTCGACACAGCCTTAGGAGCAACCTTTGCTTCCTTACCAGAAGTACTTTATGTAGCTTTTCTCTTACCATATAATTTTGTTTGCACTTATAGTGGGGAAGTGATAGTAGATGCTCTTGTCCTTAGATGATTAGTTACAGGAGGTGTAACCTTAGGTTTGGCTCGGCTTGGCTTGGTTACAATAACAATTGATGGCTTCTTTCCCTTAGCCTTCTATGTAACTTCTTCTGATGCAATAACTTCCTCCTCAATAGAAATATCCTCACCTTGTCCATTGGACAAACCTAGAGGTGCATCCTCAGGTTCTTCATCACTACCCAAGCCAACCATTTTCTTTAGATTTTTCACTATCTTATTTCTTTTCCTCTCCATAGTTCCTTCATTCAAAATTCTAGAGATCTTAGCCTTAGCTTCATCATAGTTTCCAAATCTTTTTGTAGTGGTGTCAATTGCCTTGGATAGGAGTGCAATGATGGCGGCTGATGCTTCATCAACATTAATCTCATATGGAAATGGCTCCAAACATGTTATTCTAGGAGTTACTGCCTTGATATAAGTGTTATCTATGTCAACTAGAAAGCATATTTCCTCATAGTGTTTCTCCACTAGTGACTTAGGAATCCTAGTCCTTAATCTCATTCTCTTCTTGAATTCTACAAAATAGCTACCCATAATGCTACTAAAATTGCTCCCTAGTTTCTTTATACATTCACTGATCTGAACTATAATGGGCCTATCCTTTTTCCAAACAATATTTCCTAGAGTAGGAAATGTATCCTGGATGTAGAAGAATATACAAACTAGTAAAGAACCAAACTTATATGACAAGCTCTTAGCCTTTCTGATTGATGCAAGGTTCTCGGATAACTGTGTCTATTGTAGCTCGGTAAGATCATATGTGTGATTCTTCTTCACAATTTTCCATGCGTGATCAATTGGTGTACAAGGAACACTATCCAATCTGCTAGACTGATAGAACTTGTGTGCAATTACCCTTACTCCAAAATCAAGTTCTAGATCAGTAATCGTAGAGATATTCATACCTCTGTTATTCCATATTGCTCCAGTGTTCAATGTAATTTCCTCTTTGCTATTATACCTCATGGTTCGCTTTCCATTTACTACAGGATATCCAGTCACTTGATGAATCATACTCTTGGTGATCTTGACTGGTCCATTGTCTAGCCACATGCTCATGTCATGAACTCGGCTAAGGATAACTTTTATCCATCCACATTTAAAACCTTGGGGAAAATCTAGGGCACGAGTTAACCCTTTTTTGGATAAATGTTTGAATTCTTCCTTCAGAACTCTGTTATCACACAATTTATTGTAGGATTTCCTCAATTCATTATCTCCTACTTCTCCTATTTTAACCATATAGCATGATCGAACATCATGAATCATAAGTACCTTGGGAGGAATGGATGAGAGGGATCCCATCAAATCACTCTATATCACACTTTCAGGAATGGCTCAAAAGTTGAGAGTTTCACATTCATCACTCCGAATCAACTGAATTTGTTCTTCTTCTGCCTCCATGTTCTTGGCTGGTGCGGAAGAACTTGCAGCCATAATTCTAAAATTCAGGGTTCGAGGGATGGAAAATAGAATACCTTAGCAAGTGATGCTTCGCACTATTCTCTATTCACTGTTCACTTCAAGATTTCCATCGGCACACTGATTAAATATTCATTCCTAGCTTCGTTAAGATCAATTCTATAAATCACTTCAATCGCTCTGTAAATAGTAAAATTGCAAGGTAAAAATTAGCTATCAACTATTCATCCTTGATAAGCTACGAAAGGGTAAGGGTAGGTGAGCATTGAATGTTCTACCCATTGAGTTAGTGTAGGCCAGCTATCCTCGGCCTTAAAACAACTTTCATCCCACTCGGATCACTACACTCGGCCTTCACAAACTTTTACTCGGCCAACAAAACTTGGCACTCACTAAAGAACTCAACTTTAGTGTCCATGATAGATGCTTGGCACCTGTAGTGCAATTTACTCATCTCAGCATTTGTCTTCAAAAATATGTCCTAGTGCATCTTAGCATATACAAATATGGACTTTTGTACATTTTATGTTAGGAACTGATGTAAGATAAGAATTTTTAAATACAGTTCCTTACATACCTCTTTCTCTTAGTTGGAGATGATGTGATCACCTGATCCATTGGATTGGGTGACCTTGGCTTCATTAGCTTCAGTGCTACATGGTTCAGACTTCTTAATCCATGTATTGTTCATCTATGCTCTAATTAGCTCAACTGTAGGTGCATGTACTCTTGTTTTGCAATCTTTCCTTGTATGACCAATTTTCAGACAACTGCGACAAACTAGGCTTCCATTCATCCAACTTTTAGACTTACCTCTGAAATGTGTCCTAATGTAGTTTTCTGGAACATGTCCATACTCACCATAGTAATGGAAACTATGCCATGTGTTGTAATCCCAATTGTAAGTATTGCCTTTTCTTGGTGATTTCTCTTGTACCTTTGATGTCCATTGATGTTTACCTTTAGATCTGCAATCTTGTGCTCTATGACCAAATTTGTGATAATTATAGCAATTACCATTGAGTCTAGGTGTTTTTCTTCCCTTTTCCTTACATTCACGTGCTTGGTGTCCAAACTTATTATAGTTAAAGAAATAACCATTAAAGTTGGTTTTAGGATTGGACTTACCATTCTTGCTTTGGCATATGTTTGCTGTATGACCTGGTTTTCCACAGTGGTGACAAATAGGTTTCTTGTTTCTCTTCTTTGCATTCTTTCTTTCACCTATCTTAGATGATTCTCCATCTTTAGTGGTTGTATGTTGTTCAGTGTGACCTAATCCAAAAGAATCTTTAGGTCTTCTTGATGCTTCCACCAGTTGTTCAAAGTAGCTCATAGCTACACTTGGATCATTTACTCTGTTATTAAGTTCTTTCTCAGATCTCAATTCATCTTTCAATTGATTGTTCTCAGATCTAAGATTAACAATCTCCAAGTCTTTCCTACTGATCTCCTGATTTACAGGTAGTAGTTGATTTTCCATGTCCACTTGATTAACTGTCATGGTTTGCACATCATGTGTTCTTTCATCAAGTTTGGTAGTCAGCATTCTCTTGTCTTCTTCTACCATAGCCTTGTCATCTTTGGCTTTCTTTTTCTATTCAACAACTTCACACATTCTTATTGATTGGGCTTCTTGTTCTTTCTTCAAATTTTTGACTTCTTCACATA
>MU224393.1:4151044-4166149 GCA_018584345.1 Thuja plicata
GATCTTGTAAGAAGGTGTAAGAGGGTGTAAGAGTTTTGGACCAATAAGACACTTTTGGAAAGTGTAAGAAGGTGTCATCATAGGTGTAAGAAACCTTGTTGGCACCAAATAAGGATTATTTGGAAAATTTAATTTTTGGAAATTTGCTCACACGTGTGAGCAAATAATTAGGACTAATTGTTATAGGAATCAAGAAATTAGCTTAATTAACCTTAGTTAATGAATGAATAGGTTTATTTGTTGAGAGTGATGTGAGATAGGGTAGGATCTAGGTTCAAATTAGCTTAATCTAAATTAGATTTAGATTAATTGTGGTTTAGTAGAATTTAGGTCATGTGAAGGAATAAATAAATTAAAAATTTATTTAAAGGGAATCAATGAGGGATAATGTATTTAAATAAGATTTAATACATTAAAAGGGGGAGTATTTAAATTAAATTTAAGTACTAGGGAAAGTGAATCATAGATAGACGAATATAACAAATATAATTAATTAAAATTAACTATAATGTTATGGGAATATTAATTAAATTAATATAAGGACAATTTTGGACGTCTACAAAAATATCATTGTATAAAGGGGGAAATGTCATTGTAAATATCATCAAGGAAACACATGTACAGTGAATAGTGAAGAAGATATAATTTACAATAACAATTTTGAAAAATACAAAAACAGAGTCAGTTGGACCCGAGTAGCAGAGGCAGTGTCAAAACCTAAACAAACAGAAAGGGGGAGTTTTGACGTATCAGATACAAATTTTAATGATAAGTATTTTTGTCACTAATGCCAAAGGGGGAGATTCTAGACCTTATGACAAGACATATTGTCAATTAGTGTCAAAACACTTAGTCATTCAGTGTTGCTCGAGTATTCAGTGTTGCCTGAGTATACAATGTCGCCAGACTATTGATCATCACCTGAGTGTTCAACATCGCCTAAGTGTTCAGTATCACCTGAGTGACATTTTATCGCCCAAGTATTCTTTTGGACCTGAGTGACAGTTTGAAGATGACTTTACATATATATTATTAAATATAAATTTGTTTATTCCAAGTTGACTTACAGAGTTATTTGTTGGATAAAGATATATATGTAAGATACTTTGTTTTATCCAATATGGAGATTATATAGGAAGATAATGGATATGATTTTGTATGCATAAGGTATGCAAATGATAGTTTGATTTAAGTGCATAAGTATTCAGGATAACAGAGTCTTATCTATCACATTCAGGTGATCAGTTATATTCAAAGGATCTTATTCATCAATCATTGTTGCACAGAGCAGATCATCAACTGGTTCATTCTCACAGGTATATCAGAAAAATCCTTTAATAAGGTGGAACTAACAGTTCTTTATTTAAATCTCTTAACCAAGTTGCATTACTTATTGTATCATACAAAATCCTTTAACAAGGTGGACCTAACAGTCCTTTCTATGATCCTAACAGGGAAGACCATTAGAAGTGGTCCTTGTAAGCTTTAACTGGATAAATTTATACTGCATTACTAAATCTTGTGGATATCATCCCCACCCCAGTTTTAATTTCTTTTGGAAGGTTTCTAGGTAACCAAATATTGTGTTATGTGTTCTATCTGATTTTTTACTTTCAAGTTATATGCATGCAATCAAATAAGTTAATCTAATTATGGATAAAAAGGATAAAGTTTTATTGGCTTTTGATTCACCCCCCTTCTCAGTCACTGAGCGCATCATATAATTACAACAATAATAACCATAAATTCCACATGCCAACTTGCACCGAGCTATATCTTTAGAATACACATATGTACAATTGTTATCTGGAGGCAGAAAAATCATAATTTTTGACATCAATGACAAAAACAATGAAAGACATGTATTTCTAATAGCTAAGCCTCATGTGACTATTGTCGCTACTTTGAATGTCCCTACTTCTTCTCGGGATCCTTTATTTGGGTAGAAGATTGTTGTATATATTCTTGATTCTTTCCATGAGGAGACTTCTAAATAGCTAGGTAGTTTTCTGGTGAGGAGATTTAATTGAAATAGATCTCATCTGAACAATGTTAGAAGATGGGTATCTTAGGTTTGGAAGCAAAAATGATAAGTCAAGGTAATTACAATGATATATTATTGTTTCCTTTTTCCTTTTTAATTTTTGAACACCTTGTTTTGAATCGTAATGAGGAGCCCTAGTTCTTGGGCATGAATGGTGTCCATCTCTCTTTATGGTCCCTTATTTTTAGCCCTTTTAATAATTTTAAGTTCACTACTTGGGTTCGATTACATGGACTACCTATAGAATTTTGGAATGAAAAGATTCACATGTCTATTTCCATCTCTTTAGGTTAGATTTATGCTATCCCTTTTACTAATTTATGAAGTGTTTATTTTTATTTTTATTTTATGTGAGATTATGTGTTGGTGGAACATAATACAATAGTCCATTTTCATCTTATACTTTCTTCAAAGTTTGGTAAATTGCCATAGGGTATTTAATATGAAAGATTTCCTATTTTTTGTGATGTTTGTAGTCAAGTGGGTCACATGAATACCTCTTGTAATAACAAAAAGAATACCTAAATTTTATTAAATGAAAAAGAAACATGAGATTTATCCTTCTAGCACAATTGATCAAAATATGGATAGTAGGGGAAATTATCCTCCTGAGATTCTCTCTCCTTCCAAAGCTGTGTATATGGATAATATTGGTGGATTGTTGGAATATCATGACAAGACATGATTTGAGGAGATATTTCAATTGAAAATGGACAACAAGGTGATCTCTAATATCCTAGATCCTAATTATTCTATTGTGGTTTCCCCTTGCCTCAAGAAAATGTTCTTAGAAGTAACTTGGTACTATGATTAACCAGAAAACCCTAATTCACTTATTTAAACCTCCTTAATTGGTTTGAGGTGTGGTTGGTAACTATGTTGTGATTCCTTTTTACTTATTTTATACTTATTGTTAGCTTGGCCTATTGCAGTTTTGTTGTTTCTTTTTGTGTTGTTTCGTTTTTCTCCTATGTTAAATTCTCCATCTTTCTTAATGCAAAAAAATTTGGACGCTTCCAAAATTGTACTTAATTTAATAAAAAAAAAATTATTGATCATGCTTCCTATAATATAGAAAACCCCTCTCACCCAATCTCAACTATAGGTTCATTGAATAAATCTACATACTTCATCTCAATTTAAAAAAAATTATGAATTGAGTTGCAAACTTCTCAAAAATAACTGACAAACTTTGATAAATACATATTTCTATAACAAACAACTATAAAAAAATCCATTAATATACTTTTTTTGAATTCATCCAAACACCAATAATATAAGTTACATATTATGCCATGAATTCTATATAACTAAATTTTATTCAATTTATATTTTGTTTAAAATAATAAAAAATAAATGTTTTGTTGTATTGGTTTCATTTAATAATTTGAACTCCTTGCTTACATAATGAAGCAAACCCACTATTGAAAAATAAATAGCTACACCCTGAAAATAAATCTACCAAAATGATAAGGTAGAAGAATTTGGTACTTGTCTTTCTTCAACCTTAAATAATTATATCTATATATAAACCATAATGAGGCTCCCTACTACTTAAGACTCCACAACTTTTCTTTTTGAAATTTTTATATATTTCATTTTCTTGTGGATTCACCTCATTGAATGAATGACTTGTGTAATGAAATCATAATTTTAATTCGCTGCCAAATGGCTTGGATGAATAAAGAGTTTAGACTACAATCCCTCTCAATAGTAAGTAAACAATTTTTTTTAAAAATATGAATACCTCAAACATATGACTGATAGTCTATGGAATAGCAGGAATATTGAGATATAATTATTCTATGTATAGTAAATTAGATAAAATTTCAACTAAAGTTGTGATATAAGAAATCATCCTAAGATGCTCAAAATAACAACCAACAAGATAGAAGAAGAATGAAAAAAAAATCCAACATGTTTTATTAGTGTGCTTTTCAAATTGAGAGAACACGTAAAAATACACATCAAAATGACATTCATATGCAAAGCATTTAAGACTAAGACTAGCATCTAAAAATATCATTTAATGATTGTATTAATCAAAATCTAAAATTTTATCTAGAATATAGTAATATCTATAAAATAATATTCATGTTTTGTTTAATTATTATTTTAATAGAGGATAAATAAAATATATGTATATAAAGATTATATGTAATTTAAAGACACAAAAAATGTAAAATTATAAAGATATTTAAATTTTCAAAGTAAATAGATAGAAAATGAAATTTAATAAGATGAAAATTTTTAATAAAGAAATGAAAGAACAATTGATATTGCAATTAATAAATATACTCTAAAAGCCTCCTATCCTCCATCTTCCTTCTAAGAAGGAAAGTAAATATTATAAGAGATGACATATAACAATGTTACATCTTATATATGAAAAATTTCAATTCATCATTATAACAATCCTTAATTTTTTATTTAAAAATTAAAAATATAAATAATTTATTTAATACAGTTTATTAGATATAAGAGAATATCAATTAAAGATACTTTCTATTCTACTTATGTTTAAGAATGATAAACATATTTTAACTTCTTTGATTGCTTTGTATAAAAATTAAATAATATAAATCATAGAATCAAAATTTTTAGTAGTTTTCTACGAAAATAAGTAAATAAATAATTATTATTTTATAGGAAATGATTCATATTAGAATATATATATTTATTTTATGATGAACAATATTTATCCCTTATATGATTATTTCATAATTGAAACAACCCATAATAAACTATTTCAATCAATTACAATACTACTTATATTTGATAGATTATTGCTTAGAATTATGGCCAATTGATACTATAAATAGATTTAATCAACAAGAAATAAGACATGTTGCTAATTAGATCAACCAAACCTTATCCTAGTTACTGCTTGAAATGGTTCTAAGTGAGATTTTATGTGAAATTCCAAAATGGCAACCTGTAGCCAAGCATACTTGAACATATCCCATAATGGCATTCTTCCTTTTTAGGGTAAATAACACAACAAATACCACAATTGCTTTTAGTTCTGGCCAAGTAAACATGCTTACTATTACAACAACTATATCCTAATGAACAAGTGACACCCCATGACCCATAGTAGCTCCCATTATTTAATACATTATAACAACTACTGTTTTAGCACAACAATTTTACTTTACCTACAATATTCTTCTTCTTGCATATATTGTAGTACTTAGTTAATGGTCATCCTTGAATATAACATTGTCATTTCTCCTTCTCCATTTTTTATTGTCATTCCAAACAATACAATTATAAGAAAACCCACTAATACCGAACTTCCATTCAAACCCATGATACAAAATAGAGGTCTTCAGGTAATGAATGATAAAAGAAATTGTTATGAAGGGAATTCAAAAGCAGAGGTTGCTTCAATAATGAATAGAAACACCATGAATAAGAATTTATATACTTTGATTGTAGAGTCTATCAGAAAATCCCCATGGATAACATGAAAGATAATCATTTTCACGTCATGGATGGTTGGTGGAATTCTAGAAGGATAAAATCTTAGCAAAAGTTATATGCAAACATGGAAACTTTCTATCTAGATGAGAATCATCAAGAAGACATAGGTATTGTGTTAAGAATTACAATGAGTAACTTATTTTCCTATGAAAAGAGTGGCTATCCCAATCATGAGTATGTGAAGGGAGGAGGTTCCTAGATGCAACCATCTAGAGTAACCAATCCAATGGTTCTATCTAGGTAGGTACATAAAAACATGGTAGAAACCAAACTCTAAAATGAAATAATACACTTGTTGTGGTTTCATTTCACTTCTTGTTTTGATTAAGTAAAAATAGGCTTTGAAAGGACCTAAAACCTTGTACAAATAAACACCGAAAGATAGAATGTTAAGAGAAAAAAGAAAATACCTTGATTCAACACCTAACATGCCAAAGGGAACAAACAATGGCTCCCACAAGAATGAAACTAAGACCAGACTAGCCCACCCTTATGTGATCATAAACTCATATCAAAAGGAGGCTTGGGAGTCTTTAATTTCTTTCCTTTAACTATTGTCCATTCTTCCTCCACCTTCATAGCAGCATTCTGCCAAGATAAATAATTAGCAGAAAATCCCACGACCTCAGAAGCAAGGCTGGCCACCCCAGCATCCCCAGCTGGGAAAGGGAAAACATCATCACCATTCTCAAAATCCCCCCCTGGAGAAGCCAAAACATCAGAAACCACAACACCAATAGGCAGGATAGCTTAACTAGAGACAACATCAACAATCTGGATAAGAACAACATTCGCAGCACCCAAAACAACATCATCAACTGTTTAAACCAATAAAATGTCTGAGACAACATCAATATAATTAGAAGTAGCATAACTATCTTGAGAGGGGAAACTGGCCATAACCCCATCCTTAGAAACTTTATTAACCATATAATGGTGGTCAGCAACGCCCACCCACCAAGAAGGCATTTTCTTTGATTTTACCCTATCTGATAAACATCGGGCAACAATATGGCTAGTCTTGTGGCACTTTCTACATATGAATAGGATTCCCTCATAATCTAGAGTCTAGATCCAAGAGCCTCAAGGAGAAGCCAGAGTCATCTTCTCAGAGAGACCCTTAGAAACATCAACCTCCACTAGGATACGAGCATACATCAGGTGAAAAATGTTAGTGGATACCACATCAACTATCTGAAAATCCCCAATAGCCTCTCCCATAGATTCTAGAATAGAATCCAACCAAAGATGCAAGGGAAGATTTAGAAGCTTCACCCATAAGGGTATTTTATTAAAAGACTCAGTAAGAGGATCAAAATCTCGATGCCAAGGTTTGGCCATCAGGGGGAAACGCTCCTCCCAAGTTAAACAACTATCACACAAAATAGTGTTCCTATCTTCATCATTGTCAAACTTAGAAATAAAAAAACCCTTTTCTACAGGAAATATCTGAACAAAATCAGATAAAATAGGCTCCCAATGTTTGGATATTTTATACATGCAGGTTCGATAGAGAGGGCCAAAAGACCCCTAAATCAAAAGATAGAAGCAATAGAGGAATAATCCTCTACATTGTTAGAGATCTCATCAACAATACCATTTTCCAGATTTACCACTATGGGATCACTTACAAAGACAGGCGTAACGTATGTGGGATGGAGGCCTCCACTCACAAGAATAGGATGATCATAGGAAAAATTTCCATTAATATCTTCTTCAAAAGCATCCACATCTACATAAGAGGTAGAACCAGTAGGTCCACAGACCCTATTCTCTACAATAGATTGTGGAAGCACCACACGATGCCCTCCCTCACTGAAGACCCTTGGACCAGCCATACTAGGCGGCAACAATCCTACATAAAACTTCAAACCCATCGAGCGAGAAACAACAACAGGAGAAAACATGTAGAAAAAACTAACTTCATTTCACTTCTTTTTAACTGCATGTCATAAGTTCTAATTAAAGGAAGTCTAAAAAATAGCAAAGTCGAGTAAGTGTTAGTGAGAAGATGACAGCCCATCAGGTAAGTCTATAGAAAAAAGACCTTGGCCAAGGTGGCAGAAAGGTCTGTATTATTTTAGTTAGTTCATCACATCTAGATGCATAGTTCAATTAGTGTGACATGCATAGTTAAGGGGTTCCTATAGTCCTATGGTCAACTAGATTTATGTAGGATACAACACAAGACTCAAACAAAAACCTTGACCGATTCCCATGTGTGTTCCTTTCTGAAGGGTAGGACCACTTCCAATAGGAATGTGCACAGGTGACTGCAAATTTTTGGTTGGAGAAAAAGTGCTCGAGTGATGCTCTTCTTCTTGAATATTCAAGCCAATGCTTGTCATATAGTTTATTCATTCAGGAAAATAGTAGACACTATAACTTTAATTTCTTATAAATGTTATTAATTGATTTAAATAATATCCTACCATAGTAAACAAATTTACTTGTTTTAAAATGTCATTACTTTCTCTTAGCTGCAATAAAATTTTCAAGTGAGGTCAATCATGGACATGCATTACTTGTCATCATTCCTAATGACACATTTTAACATTATTCATAATATTTCTTCAATATCACATTATTTATTCACTAAATTTGATAACATCACCATACTAACATTATCCTTGAAAGTCAATTGTATAGGGACATGTCCCTTGTTTCCTATTTGTTTCCTACTCTAGTCAAAAGTATCTCTTTGTGTTGTTTTATTTTCCCAATCTCACCACTTGAGAGATTCACTCTTTTCTTCCTTGACAACTATTTTGTTTGGGTCTTTTTCAGCCCTTCTCATGCTTATCTAATAAAAGCATCATCATAAAGAATTAAACAAAATATTTACTTAATTTAATCCTCTACACTCCACTATTCAGTTAATTATTGTATTTTCTATGTCATGTTTCAAATAAAAATTTCATAATTTGACTTGATGTGGAGAATACCTCCTTATTATTGATCAAGGGTGCTCCCCTTATTAACACAAACACACAACAAAATCAAGAATAACAATGATTTGTAAAGATAGGAAATGGGATTTCTATTATCCACAATGAAATGAAATTACAATATTCTAAAATATAACATGCACATTCAGAAATGAAACATGCACAACCACATGGGAATTTTATTACAATATTTTTCAAGCTAGAGCTAGCAAATGCATAACCAAGAACTGCCCTAGACAACCCTACAAGCCTTCAATATATAGGCAATTTTAACCGCCCAAGAAGATTCTAGAAATCAAACCCTAAAGTTTGAGGTTGACCATCCCTAAGATATTATTATTCATTTTTATTAAATTAGAATATCCCCAAACAACTTTAGAACCCAAAAATAAATTTTGAAGAAACTTTAACTTTTTCAAGTTCAGGTAGCGCAACTTCTGGTGACCATAACTCATCACCTGTAGACCCGATGGGGCTTCCATAACCCCATTTTAGAAATTCCACGAAGTTCTCTACAATTCCTCACTCACATAAGCTCTAGTCATCAAAGGTATCGACCCCATTCAGAGCCTCTAAAGCCTTAAAAACTGAGTTTGAAGTTTTTGTACCCTGTTGCTAATACTAAAAATATTCAACATCTACAAAACTAGACTTGATCTGGCAATGATACTTTGCTGGTAGGCTGATATAATTAAAGTGAGCCTCTAGGGAAGAAAATAGAACATTCTAAGCTCAAACGAAAAACTTACTAAAAATAGTAATTTTCTAGAAAAAGCAGCTCTACACAAAATAGCCCTTATTGAAAAGAAACTAGAAAATATTTTTCAGTGATGCAATATTTCTCTTACACCCAGGATGCTCCCACATCAATTATCGAACATATTATTTTTTCCTAAGTACACAAACGATCTTATTTCCCTAAATTTTGGATATTATTAGATATCAACCATCCCTTAAAGAAATTTCAACCTCAAACCTTCATGCTTGTGATTAAACATTTGTTAATTTTTCTACTTGTAACAAAATAATTAACTCTCATGATCATTTTAAACACATTGCATCTTGACAATATGAAAAATGGTGCATATCTAAATGTGTGTCTTGATTCTTCTAAGGTTGTACTTTTTTTTGTTGAGCCCCATGTGATTTCTACCCATACTATGGATGCCTATACTTATTCTAGAAATTACCTCTTTGGGTAGGATATTGTTGTGAACATTCCTTATTCTTTTCATTATGAGATTTTTTAATATCTAGGCAGGCCTCTAGTGGGGAGATTTTATGGAAAGAGATCTCATCTCAGCTCATTACAAAAGTCTCTTAGGTTCGGAAGCTAAAATGACAAGTTAAGGTAACTACAATGATACATTATTGTTTCCTTTTATCTTTTTCAATTTTTGAAGACCCTTTCTGGAATTTAGTAAGGGGCATTAGTTCTTGGGCCTAAATTGGCTCTATCTCTCTTTGTGGTCGCTTAGTTTGACCCTTTGTATAATTATAAGTTCATTATTAGGGTCTGATTACTTGAAGTGCCTCTAAAATTTTACAATAAAGGAGATTTTCAAATCTATTTCTAACCTTTTAGGCCAATTTTATGCTATTGATCCTTTCTTAAAAGTTTGGTAAATGGTCGTGGGGTACATTGAATATGAAGGTTCCCCATTTTTCTATAATATTTGTAGTTAAGTGGGTCACATGAATACTTCTTCCAAGACCAAAAAAAATATATAGTACATTCGGAGGTAAAGGAAACATGAGATTTCTTCTTCTAGTGTAATTGATCGAATGATGGATAGTAAGGGGAATTATCCTTTCGAGACTCTTTCTCCTTCTAAATATTCATAAATGGATAATATTAGTGGTTGATTGGATAGTCATAACAAGAAATGATTTAAGGAGATAATTCAATAGAAAATGGACAACAAGGTGATTTCTCATCCACTAAATCTTAATGACACTTCTTTGGTTTCCCCTTGCCTCAATAAAGTGAGCTTAAAGAAAATGGACTATGGTACTACAATTAACTAAAAAACTCTAACTCACTTCTTTAAGCCTCCTAAATTATTCTTGGCTATGGTTCATTCTCTATTGTAATCTATTGTTGCTTATTTTCTAGTCCCTGTTAGTTGTGCCTATTGAAGTTTTATTTTTTATTTTTGTGTTACTCTTTTGTTGTTCTGCTATGAAAAATGCCCTATCTTTCTTAATTGAAAAAGTTCAAGACCTGTTAAAACAACCTAGTTAAATTAATCAAAAAAAAATTTCATTTTCATCATTCATATTAATTTTAGTCATCCACCATGCCTCCTATAATATAGGAAATCCCTCTTATCCAATCTCAACAATAGATTCATTGAATACATCTATCTAGTTCATCTCAAATTTTTGAAAATTACAAATTGAGTTGTAAACTTCCCAAAAAGAACTTGCCAACTTTGATAAATACATATTTCTCTAAGAAACACCTAGAGATCATTCATTAATATGCTTGTGTTGAACTCATCCATACACCGATATTAGAATTTACATACAATGACATTTATTTAGTTTAAATTCTATTTAACTCCATTTTGTTCAATTTATATTTATTTTAAAATGAAAAAAAATAATTGTTTTTTCGTAGTTTACTGTAATAAATTGAACTCTTCACTTACATAATGAAGAAAACCCACTACTGAAAAATTAAAGAGCTAGACCATTAAAATGAATCTCTAAAAAAATTAAGATAGAAGGGTTGGGTACTTAGTCTTTTTTCACTACTTAAAATTATATTGTATTTGGATAGACTTCAACAAGGCTCCCTTATGCTTCTTAGGATTTTTTGACTTTTGTTGACTAAAAGAGGGGTAAAATTTTTATTGAAAGCCAAAGAGAACAAAAAAACAAAGAGCTCTAAGGAGCCATATCCTAAACAACAATTTGATCCATCTTATGAGATAAATTAGGGGGAAGGAGGCTCTGGTCAACAATATTCCAGCCCTGCCCATGCTCAAAAGCCCATTTAGCTAGGCAGTTAGCAACACCATTCCACTCACAGGGGATATAAGTAAAAGTAATTGAGTCAAGAGACCTGCACAACTGGAGAATTTGCTTAATAACCAAAGTCAGCTGCCAGTAGACTTTAGAAAGCTCTTGTCTATTCAGTAAATTCACAATAGCTTGTGAATCAGCTTCACAGATAATACTATGCCATCCATGCACGCAACAATGCTCCATAGCCACCAGGATGGCGACGACCTCCATGAGATTGTTGGTATGAACTCCTTTGTGAATAGAAAAAAGAAACTGGACATCTCCAAAACTACTGCGCCCAACTCCCCCAATACCAGCAGGACCAGGATTCCCCCGAGAGGAGCCATCAATGTTGATTTTAATAACTCTAGGCAGAGGAGGAGTCCAATGCCCCTCGCGATTAACCCGCTGAAAATGATGTTTGGCTCTACTACCATAGCTGTGGGTAGCTGACAGAGGAGCTCCACCATGGAGAGGAAAGGAGAGGTGAGCACAAATATCCACCTCTCCAGGATCCAAACCACCCATCCCCTCAAACTTTGTCATAACAGTCTCATGGAGGGAATGAACAATTTTCCCTCACAGGTGCAAGACTCCAACCTTAACATCCAGAAAGATTCTCCTGTTCCTTTCCATCCAAACATGCCAAAGAATTAAGGAAGGGCCAATAGCTCAAGCACCCTAGAGAAAAGAGGACTTAGAAGGTGGATGCCCCAATCTAACCCAAAACTCAGACAAAGAAGAAACATGCCAGCACGGGTGGCCCCACGCAAACCACCAAAAGTGCCAAATCTGCTTGACAAAGGAGCATTGAAAGAAGAGGTTTGAAACTGACTCCTCACCATCACAACAAAGCACACAGATACAGGGTCCATGGAAGCCATGCTTACAAAGATTATCCCAAGTGAGGAAACGATTGTGAACCACCAGCCAGAGGAAAAATTGACACTTGGGCCAAGAGAGAGAGAGTTCCAAACTTGCTTCCACCAATGCACCTCAACATTGCCCAACAACAGCCTAGTTAGCTCAAAGTACCCTGAAGAGACAGAATACTTACTAGAAGAAGCACCTCCCCAAGCTAGAACATCAGGTTCCTGCAAAGAGCTGCAATCCCTAGAGGCAAGTATCTGAGAAAGCTCCCTTTGATCCCACACTGAGCCCCCTGGCGGCCAATCAAAGGAATTCTTCCATCTATAACCAATAGCAAGGCCTAGATTGTAGGTCTCTTTGTAATGAGCCACCTTACCCCAGCCAGCATGAAGGAAAGAATCACAGAGAGCCTATAGGTGCGGATGAGAGATCAAAAGAGGAGGATTGCCATTCCAAGAGTCACTCCAGAACAGAGCCTCAGAGCCTCTATTACAAATCCAGAAAAGGCGACGCTTCACTAAGTGGGCACCTTTCTTGAGGGTAGTCCACACCATAGAGCTGCAACCCTCCAAAGGAAACCTTGAGATATTAGAAGGATCAACTGCAAGGAGATAATTATGCGACAAGATGCAAGCCCAGAGCTGAGACTGGCTAGAGCACCAACACCAATAAGGTTTGGCAGCAAGAGCTTGGCCACTCAAGATAGCAGAATGAAGACCCAGACCTCCCTCCTTCTTGGGGCTACAGACAGTATCACAATTAATAAGGCTCCATTTAGAATATTGTAGGTTCCCGCTCCAAAGAAATTGTCGAGAAAGGGCATCAAATGCTTTAAGAAAGTAAACAGGGGCTTCCTGAACCATGCTTCTATAAGTAGGAAGATAGTGAATCAGAGATTGGAGGAGAGTCACCCTTCCAGGCGTAGAGAGCCATCTATGAGTCCAATGATTAATCTTATGTCGCAGCTTATCAAGAAGGTTCTTCCAAAAGAGCCTGGGTTGTCTTCCCACCACAATAGGTATGCCCAGGTCAGTCAGAGGGAGAGACTGAATCTGAAATCGGAGGATATCAGCAATCCTCTACTGAATAGGCCAAGGAGTATTGAAGAAATAAATGGAGGAATTATGGTCGTTGATTTTCTGGCCATAAGCAGCCAAATAAGTATCCAAGGTGATCCTAAAAGCTTCAGCTTCCCGAATATGAGCTCTACCTACAAGAGCAGTATCATCTACAAACTGGAGATAAGAAAGATTGGGCAAACCGTTTCCCCATTTCCAGCCTTGTATCACATTTTGGGAAACTTAATATTTAATAAATCTGCCAAGGCCCTTCGCCATAATAATAAACAGGTACAGAGAAAGAGGATCCCCTTGTTGAAGACCCCGAGAGGCCCCAAATAACTCAGAGGGTGCACCGTTGAGAAGCACCGAGAAGGAAGGAGAAGTAACATAGCTCAAAATCCAGCTCACCCATTCCAAACTGAAGCCAAAAGCAAGAATATTTTTCTGTAAAAAACCCCATTTAACTCTGTCATAGGCCTTAGCCATATCCAGCTTGATGAACATAGAACGCTCTTTAGAGACATACATAGAGTGGATGGCTTCAGAGGCAATAATCACTCCATCAAGGATTTGTTTCCTAGCAACGAAACCTCCTTGCTCTTGAGAGATAATTAGGGGGAGCCAAACTTTAAGTCTTTCAACAATCAACTTAGTAATGACTTTATAGACCACATTATAAAGAGTGATAGGCCGGAAGAAGTCGAGTTGATTAGCCCCTTCTTTTTTTGGAATAAGAACAAGGAAAGTAGCATTCAAAGCTCTGAGCATATGTTTGTTAGAAAAAGATTCTTGAACCACAGCTAAAAGGTCCTGATTAATAATATCCCAAAATTCCTAAAAAAAATCAACCGGGAACCCATCGGGCCCAAGAACCTTTCCCTTCCTCATGCCGAAGACCACATCCTCCAATTCTGGCAGGGAGATTGGCCTCATAAGAGAATCATTCATCTCCGTGGTCACAAGAGATGGAATACAAGATAGGATAGTATTCTCCTCAATATCAGCGGTAGGAGAGTTATCAGAGAAAAGAATAGAGTAGAACCAAATAGCTTCCCTGGACACAACATGTGAGGACATGAAGTGGAGGCCATCAGCATTAACAAGAGATGAAATGTAACTCTGATTTCGGCGGCCCTGAACAGATTTATGAAAGAAAGCAGTGTTCTTGTCCCCTTCCTGAAGCCAATCAATCCTAGCTTTCTGCTTCCAATAAATTTCTTCTCTAAGATCCCACTCAGCTAAGTCCTTGGAAGCCTGGGACTCCTCTATGGGAAGGGCTTTCGAGAAGCCAAGGTCACGGATCTTCCTGGTAATGACTGCTAGATGATCTTGAGCCCTCTTCTTCATGGTGTGAAGATTACCAAGGCAAGTTCTGTTCCGGTTTTTCAGCTTTCTTTTGACATACTGAAGTTTTTTAGAAAAAGAGAACATAGCAGTGTCATACGCTGGGCCACCATCTCTCCACCAGTGAACCATGAAATCATGAAGTGAAGAGTCACGAAGCCACATTAACTGAAACTTAAAAGGGGGATTCTTGGGAATAGAGACATAACTAGTAGAGAGCTTGATAGGCCAGTGATCAGAACCCCTCCAATCCAGAATTTCAGAAGAGAGTGAGAGAATACCACTATTCCAATAGCAGGAAACCAAAAATCTATCCAGACATTCTGAAATGGCATCATCC
>MU224393.1:4166530-4180294 GCA_018584345.1 Thuja plicata
TGAATACAAAGGATGTCTGGGGAATGCTCCGCCACCAAATCATGAATAGATTTTTGTCTAGGGATGCTATTCAACCCCCTAACATTCCATGAGAGAATGATCATTGAGTAGAGTGAGGAAAATGTGCTTTTTTGACTTTTGTTTGTTAATATTTATATATTTTATTTTCTTGTCAATTTACCCCATTAAACGAATGGATTGTGTAATTAAATCATAATTGTTTATTGGCTCTGAAATGGAAGATGAATAAAGAGTTTAGACTGTAATCTCTCATAAAAGTAAATAAATAACCTTTTTAAAAAAAATGAACACTTCCAACATATGACCAATAGTCCATGGAATAGTAGGAGCATTGAGATATAATTTTGCAATGAATTGTAATTTATTTTGTTAGATTAAAACATCAACTAAAATAATGATGATAATTTATTTTATTAGATAAAATGTCAACTAAAATCATGATATAAGTAGTCAAGATGCTAAAAAGTGCAACCCATGAGACAAAACAAGTATGAAAATGAGTGAAAACAAGAATGAAAAATAAAATTCTGATTTGTTGTTGATGTAATTTTAAAATTAAGAGGACATATTAAACAACATACCAAAATGACATACCAGAATGTAATAATATCTATCAAGTAACATTCACATTTTGTTAAATTAATCTTTTAAAAAAGAATATATGTATAAATATATGTGTAAAAATTAAATGTCATGAAAGACACAAAAAAATTATGAAATTATAAAGATATTTAAGATTTCAAAATAAATGGATAGAACATAAAATTTAATAAGATAACGTTTTTTAGTAAAGAAAGAAAAGAATAATCGATATTGCAATTAATAAATATGCTATAAAAACCTCTTATCCTCCACCTTCGACATTCCACCTTCCTTTCAAAATGGAAAGAGAATTTCATAAGATGTGACATAAAAGAATTTCCATAAGTAATGCATATTTTTTTTTCTTGACAAAAGGCTATAGCCTTAACTTATATTAATAACAGAGTATGTACATATATGTATTAATACATATGGTTCCACATAGTGGACACCTATCATTGATTAAAGATCAAAATGAAGTTGTAAAGAACAAAAAGACAACCTCACAGACCCAAAATACATTCTCCCGGAATATCCAATTAGATATAAGAGAATATCAATAAAAGATGCTTTCTCCCTCTACTAATATTTAAGAATGAATGGAAATGATATTTCATCTAATGAGATTGCTTTCTAGAAAAATCAAATAATATAAATCATAGAAACAAAATTATTAGTAGTTTTCTAGAAGTGTGACAATAAATAAATAACAATATTTCTTTTGAAAAAAAATTGCTTCCTATTAGAATTATCAATTTTGATTTTGTATTGAAAAATGTTTATCCCCTACATGATTGTTTCATAATCAAAATAATCCATAATGAACTAGTTCAATCAATTACTCCACTGCTTCCTAGATCCACGAAATTATTACTTAGACAAATTAGATCGACAAAGCCTCGTACTAATTACCAATTGAAATCTCACTAAATGAGAGATTGTGTGGAATTTCAAATTAGCAGCTTGTAGCTAAGCATAAGAACACATCCCAAAGTGGCATGCTTTCTTTTTAGTGCAGATTACACCACAGCTGCCACAATTGCTTTTAGTTTTGGCCAAGTCAACACACTTACCATTACAACAAGTATATCCAAACGAACAAGTCACACCACATGACCCACAGTGGTTCCCATCTCTTAACACATTATAACAGCTATTCCTGCAGCACAACGATTTTACTTTGCCTGCAATATCATTCTTCTTGCATACATTGTTGTACTCACTACATGTTCCATTCTTTCCTGACACTTGTTGTGCAAGAAATCTGCTCTTCAGTACCCTCCTTGAATATGGCATTGCCATTTCTCCTTCTACATTGCTTATTATCATTGCAAACATTGCAATCATAAGCATACCCATTAATCCCAAACATCGATTCATCCCCATGATTTGGAAGAAACTCCTCTGCTAATGAATAACAGGAGAACTTATGTTATGAAGGGAATTCACTAGCAGAGGTTGCTTCAATAGTTAAGAGCAACACCATGAATTAGCATTTATATACTGTGATTGAAGAGTCTGAGACTTGACTTTGTGCACTACTTAAATAATTATGTCCAAATGCAGAGTAGAAGATTGAATCTCCCTACTGTTTCGGAAGAATCTGCGACTTTTATTTCTGAAATATTTTATGAATTTCTTTTTGTAGTGGATTCATTCCATTGGAAGAATGGCATGTGTAGTGAAATGATAATGGTTTGTTGGCTGTCAAGTGGAAGATGAAGCTTATAAATCAAAGATTTTGTGGGCCTGTCTTTTAAGATTGAAATCGCTCTTAAAAGACAAACATTTTCTAAAACAAGAGCACGTTCAACATGGAGACGAGATCCAAGGTTTTAGGAGAGAATAGGAAGAGTATTAAGTTATAATTGGGCAATGGAATTTTAAAACTGTTTAAGATTAGTTGTTAACATGACAATTTGACACGTGCTAAATTTGGTATGGATAGTTTGACATTTAACTTGACAGGAAAATGTCAGCTGAAATGGTGTTATAAGCTAGCAGCATGCAAGTTAAAAAACTCAACCCATGACACACATTAAGAATGAAAATAGAAAACTAATAATACGCTAGCTTTCTTCACTTAAATATATTATTGATGTGCTGTCATGTTGAGAGAAGAGGGACATTGTCATTAAGAAGTTACTGCTATGGAAGAGTTGACATATAAAGGGAAGTTAAATAATTTTGTATGAGATTTTTTTCTTGAGGATATGTTTTTATTCAAATTATATGGATAATCAATTCATTTTAGTTAAGAGTTAAAGATTGAAGAATATAGATTTTATTTAAAGTCAATTATACAATTTCAATCTTGTTTCTTTTATATATCATGTCTTGCACTGAACAATTTTCAATCTCTAATAAATTCTTTATGATTGTTTAATTAACCTCAAAATTAGAATTATTGAAATTGTTTTTAGTACTATATTTTTCATATATATTCCTTAAGTTAATATAATCTAATTAGATATTACTAATAGACTATGACTTATAATAACTCTTTGTATTTGATGAATAAGTAAATTCTAATTTTCTGCAGATTTCTCTTATCTCAACAAAGTGGATAATTAATGTCTTTATGAACTAAACTTCAAGTGGAATATCAGTTTCTCTGATATCTTTATAATATGAATTATAACTTACAAGCTCAATACTTAGATAGAACTAAAGAGATGTAAAAATTATTTTGTTTAATCTTTTAATGTAGTAAGAAAATTTGATAACATATGGATAGTACAAGTATGTCATCCCTAAATCATCCTTGGTTAGTTTTTTAATACAAGAGTACTTAAGTCACTATAACAATATTGATGATATGCTTATTTATAAATTGAAGAAATATTTTAAAGTTATTCAATGATAATTAATTTGTAAAAATGACATTATATTAAATGAATTGCATTATAATATTCTTTTATCTACCTGTAACCTACTAATCTGACAAACAAGGAAAATATTTTTATTGCTTACATAAGGTTTGTACAATTTTATCTCATAAATATTATTGATGGATGTTCTTAAGGATTAACATTATTGATAATCTACTCAATTAAATATATTTTAATAGTTATCAAATATTAATGCTCGGAAAATGGGAAAGTAATATCGAAGCACCAAATGTAGTAGAAATATTTGCAAGGGCAATAAGACACAATGGCATAGTCGTGCACTTCCAAATTCTGAATCAAAACAGGGTTTAAACTTCTTACAGGGTAGGTTGAGTCCAAATTATTGGTGAACAGGAAATTGTTAGCTTCTACCTGAAATGAAGAGTTTCAGTGTTCGTATATACTCTTGTCAGTGGTAAGATGCATTATTCCTCTGTAGAATTCCATACTCAAAAATTGCATAGATTTATTAGGCAATAGATTAATAAATACATAGCCCATATCGGTGATTCCAGCAATAGAACATCCATCAGGTTTATGAATTGCTTCAGCATGGCATGAATCATTTGTATTGGATAACTTTCTCATCCGTCATCCATGCTGGGGTTAGTAACCAATTTTGAAGTACATGATTCCAACGGTCGTGCTATTTTGTCAATAGGTTGACACCATGAGAGTTACGCATGGCTGGTCATTCATATTATCTGAATAAGGGTTGATCACCTTTATTGAGCACGAGTATATTGATCACCTTTACTGGGCATTGTGTGTGTTCATTTCATTGACGATCGAGATTCAAAAGTATCAATGAGAAAGTATCTAAAAACTGACTGACTCTAAGAATATTCAGCCACTTGCCTTTGACAATGGAACTGGAATGGTTAAGGTTCGATTTGCAGAAGATGATGCTCCAAGGTTAGTGTTCCCAAGAACTGTTGGTAGACCCCATCACATGGGTATTATGGTTGGTATGGGGCATAAAGATGCTTATGTTGGTGATGAGGCCTAATCAAAAAGAGGTATCCTTACATTGAAATATCCTATTGATAATTTAAGCGTCATGTTTTGGGAGATAATGTATTTTGAGGAGATGTGCATCAAATAAGAGACAATGTTTGGAAATTTATTGTTGTTCCTCGTTACATTTGTTGGAGATACAAAATTTCTAAGAGAGACTTCAAAGTTATTTTCTACGCTATTAACAATAGTGGTTTAAGAGAAGATGTGACTAGAAATGATTCTATGGGTGTTATATCTCTTGTCAGATGTGTCAATCAAAAAATCTATTCTTTTATTACAAGTATTGAAAACACTAAATTTATGATGAGATTTGAATTATGCTTTGTGAAGCTATATCCGGCTGAAAGGGAATTACAAAGTGTGGGTTATGTGAATGGAGGTTTGGTTCCATTAATACCTTATGTGTTCATGCCCATTGTTAAGTATGCATTAATGAAATTTAAGAGGGCCTTCAATACTTTGAACAATACTTCTATTAGTTAAGGTCAAACTTTGGAGGCTTCCAACATCGAAGGATGGAGGATTATCCATCATCTCCAGTTAGCTTCACACTTTGAGAGGATGCTTGTATGACAAGAATTTTTGGCTTTTCTTTCATGCTTTTGTTTTTTCTTTCTTTATTGATGTTATCAAATTTGAAGAATCCATGTGTTGTGAAGATCAGATTTGAAGACGGGTTTGGGGTTCGGTGAAGAGATTGAGTATGGATGGTTGTCTAGAGAACTTGAGGTTGTTATCGAAAATTGTCATCCTTATAAGGGTTAGAGACATCATGATGGAGTCATGTACGTGCGGACCTCAATATGGATTGTTGTAAAGAATATTTTGAGGTTTGTAATTTAAGAGTTCAGAAATGAGAGCTCAAGGATTCGGCCCAAGGCTCCACCTTTATGAGTGTTGATAGGACAACTTGGAGGAGCTTCACTTGGTTCATAATTTGGTTCCTCAATGGAATACTTTCTCAATATTTGTATTCATATTATGTAATCAACATGTTTTGTTATGTAATCCTTAAGAGGGCGTCCCAAGGGCAAGGTGAATTTTATGATTTAGTAACAATGTATTAAGGGGGGGAATGTTGGCATAATGTATTTTTATAACTATTATTTGACTACTAGATTGTTACCAATGGGTAACTACTCTTAAGCATTGTATAAATTCACTTCTAGTTGTAAATGAAGATCATCAAACATTTCCTATCCATGTACTCTCTCTCATAATTGAGACTCGAGTATTCAGGCAATTGTGTATTTTGTTATCAATAACTTCCTTTGATTACATTATACTATAGAGATCTAAAAATTCCTTGCAGTCAACTAAAAATTATGTATTTATGTCAAACTTCTATTTGTTTGGTGACTTTATGTTTGAATATATCATACTCCCATGGGTAAGGAACTTATATATATGCCATTTCAATGCCATTTGAAATGTCATCTTTACAATTTTTTGCCTTCTCTAATTCTTTGCAACTTGCATTAGCGAATAATTTATATTTTATGTCAATTAATAATATATTTTTCTATTGATTTTATTACATGCATTGCATTACTTGAATGCTTCTATGGTTCTAATGAGGTATTTCTTCATCTACAATATCATAGGCTTTTTGTAAGCACTTATTCAATAACACTTCAATAAAATATGTGTTATCAATACAAATCATTTCTTTATTTGTTGCTATTATAAGATCAATTCTTCAAATTCATAGCATATGCCATAGATTTATTTCACTAGAAAATATCACTCACATGATTTTGGGAACATAGCCCTAACTTATTAAACCCTTTTGTGTTTTTAACATATAATAGTCCTTGATGATTCTCAAGTGTAGATACCACTTTTGAAATTCCATGCTTGAGTTAAATTTTCAATCCTTAGTTGAGCTAGTCCTTTCTTTGATTACAATCTATACAAAATTTTTAGAGTGTCGATGGTGTCGAGAATATTTTACACAATTTTAGTCCTCCTCTATTATTTACAAACTTACAACCTAAAGCTTTGGGGTTGTAAAACGATTAGATCTTGTTCATGTCACTTTTGTATTTTTTATTGATATAATTTTTACTCTACTATAAATTTATAAATTCATTTGAAGCTTCAAAATATCACCACTCTACTAATCTATATATACAACAAATTGTTTGATTACTTGTTATCATTATTTTATCTTCCACATACCTTGACCTTACTATCGATTAAAGAAAAATATTTTGAAATGAGACCCTAGCATTGGAATATCATTTAAGATCTTAAATTTTCATTTACATTGTCATTGGGAACATAAAAATATTTAACTATAGTCCTAATAAAATATGGATTTAATTAAAATGATTGAAATTAGAATTGCAAGACTAATTCAAACTAGTATTGTCGATATTGTGTATGTGTACAAACAATTTAGAATTTTTGTTCCTTAATATTATAGCATTCACTTGCTCGATTTGGGATGGTGAAAATGTGGGACTAAACACTAATCTATCAAAAATAAATATAGAAAATTGAATGGTGGATAACTAGTCTTTGATCATGAATTTTTGTCATAAATTGCTAATGTTATGGGTAGAGGTAGCAATCTCTTTGCCAATTGCATGGAGGTGACTAGCTACTCGATTCATTTGAATGATGAGTTGATAATTGTTTTTCATTAATTAATTAATTTTTGATACATTGAGTTAGCCCAATTGATTTCTTATCAATAAATTTGATTACAAGTTAAGTACATTAACTATTTTGACTACATGATTAATTCAAGAGCTATCATTTTAAGTTTCAAATTATTTTAACGAAAGATACTTATGATTTAAATTTTAATTATTTTGATATATAATAAGAAATGATCAATCATTTTAAATTGATTAAATATTAAACATTATTTTATAAATTTAATTATGATAAAGGATTTTGCATAAGAAAATATTACTTGTTTTAATGCACTAAATAGATTTTTTATTAGGTAAAAGGCTTGAAGCCAGATAGTCGAAGCTAAAAATCTCTCTTTCCAGATTACTTACCATAACCTACTGTGGATGACTTAGATGATCTATGCAAAGATTCATACCTATACCTCGTTCCTTTGTTTTCCCTTCCCTATCTGCATCATATGTGAAACACGTGTTCTCTAATCCAAACAAGCTACTCCGTCATTGTTATCTTTAAAAACCTTTTGTTTCCCTCTTTTACCTTAACAAGATCGTTATCTAGTATGAAGCAGTCAATTTTCTGAAATTGAAGATAATCCTTTAATCTTTGCATGCTAGTTTAATATTCTTAGCATCTAAATGGGAGACTCTATATTTAGGAGCTAACAAACATATCACACCAAGAATGAAGTTATTGAAAAACATCTTAGCTACTCACAAAACCTGTTATGATTACAAGTATCAATAGAAGGATATTATCGTGTTTTTATTGAAACAGAGTAGTTGTGATCTTTAATGTTTAACAAAGAATAAAAGCCTGAGAAATAAATCGAGAAAGTATATATAAAATATTATTCTTGCATATTACTTATGTTAGTGGAAGGAAAGGTGAAACCTCTTATCAAGAAGGATACATATACATATCTACCATTAAACTTAAGCTGCTATACCATCTTTTATTCCTGGCCTTAACTTATCTATTACTACTAGAATTTTTTATTTTTATCTCATGAGGTGTGACCAATGTTAATCTAGCTTTCTAGTTTCATGGCTTATTATTTATCACCTTAAATAAGGGATTACCTATCTATTATAATAATATTTGTGAATGATAAATTTTACATAGAAATGAAAATGATTCCAAGCCAACCATTAAAATACAAATGCTACTACTAAAAACATTTAGGGACCATGCCAATTTCATAATATTATGTCCTTTACTATTTAACTTTTAATGTCTGAATGGATACAAAATAACTAGCTCATATACTAATATTGACTTATCTAGGTTGAAACAAATTTGGCCCTTGCCTCCGTTAGAACTATAGTAACAAACAACTGAGAGGGGGGGGGGGGGGGGGGGNCTGAATCAATCATCACAAAGTTTAAACTTTAAAACCCTATTTTTTATCTGATGAATTAAAACTTGCATACATAAATCAGAAATACATCGACAACACAAAACACCAATATTTTTAGTGAGGAAACCATGTAAGGGAAAAAGCCTGAATGGGGCTGAAACCCACAATATGACTATACCTTGTTTGAAGTATAACATAGTACAAATGAGGAATGCACATGCATTCAGGCACATTGTCTTGAGCTCACATCTCAAATACTAGAGGGCTACAATCCTGAGGAAGGCTTATTGTCTTACAAGATCACAACAATGAGTTTAGGTTTTTGAATTGTATAATGACATCTTCCTTTATGCCTAGGTTAGTTCCAATGAACTACAATTCAAATATTTTACCAAACCTTCTCTACCACCTACAAATGAATGATTTAAATTTAAGAGATCTAGAACACTTGCTTCACAACCAGTCACGCATCCAAAATATAAAATATTTCCCTATGAATATGTAATTCATCAACCTTGAAAAAATAAAACAAGGTTGACACAACCCCAATTTCAAACTGCAAATCTACGCATCAAAAATGACAATTCAAATTCATGTTTGTCCACCAAAATATAGCAAAGACCTTATCATCAACCTCAAACATGTAACATGGCCACAAATCATGCCTCGAGCATCAACAAAATATTTCATTGATCATGTCGGCCAAGAACATAAAGAAAACCACCACAAGCTAAAAAATCTTCAAAATTTGATCACCATAATCGATGTAGAACACCAACTTAGAAGGCACACAATCCAAGAAAATCCATAGGAATTGTGAACGCTACACAAACAACTTAAGTCACTCAAATCATTAGATTCACCATGATTTCTCATGCTGAACCTCAAGAACACTGTCAACATCCACTAAGACACCTAAAAATATCTTGCAAACCCTCTGGACCACGAACCAAGTGAATTGACAAACTCTTCGAAACTTTCCAATCACATACCACATTTTCACAAACAACAATTTGACCATATAGAGAAATACTTGCCACAATTCAACAACACTAGAAAACAATGTAGGAACCAGTTACCATACCTCATCATGTGGACATTCAGTTCATCATGAATACCTTTATAGCTTGACAAGAATCATCTTTATACTATCTTCAACACATCTCTGACATCTACAACTACTGATCTTCACTTTATGACATCCACAACCACTGTTCCTCAACACCATTAGATTGAGAAGAGTGCACCACTGTTAGACAAATATTTTGGCAACCAACAATCACCTTTGTTGATATGTTGAAATCAATGAAAACACATCCAACTAGCCAACAATCTCATCCTTTGGCATTTATGGAAACATATGATGTGAAAAATAAGAAACCAATAGCTCCCACTTTGATCTCTTACCACAAGTTTTTTTCACATGACCTCTTCTCCCCCTTTGACAATAATGGAAAAGACATAGGAATCTTATCCTCTCAATTCTACTGCTCCTCCCCCTAGGAATATAACGACCAACTAAACATCACAACTGACTACTCCCCCCAAGTAGGAGCCTCCACACACCAATCCAGATCTCAAAATAAGAATTTGAATCGCACCTAACTGATGCATACCTCTGTATCTTATTTCTAATTAGGAGGGGAAATCACCCCCAACTTGCCTCAGAGATACAATAATGTATTATTAGGAAAAGGATTTGTGAAAATATCAACAATTTTTTCTCTTGTAGGAACATACTCCAATCTTACTCCTTTCTCATTCACCTTCTCTCTCAAAAAATTGAACTTAATTCATATGTGCTTTCTCTTTGAATGATGAACAAGATTCTTAGAAATGTTGATAGCACTTGAATTATCACAATATATGACAATAGGCTCATGAAAGACAAGTCTGATGTCTGATAACATCCGCTTCATCCAAACTAATTGTGTATAATTTTTAGTAGCAACAATGTACTCTACCTCTTTAGTAGATAAGGAGATGGAGTTCTTATTCTTTCTCATCCAAGTGACCAATCTTCTACCCAAAAAGAAAGTACCACCACTTGGAAAAAAATTTCATCAACATCACTTACCCAATAAAAATTGTATATGCACATAAAGTGAAGTCATTTCCTTTAGGATACCATATCCCAAAGTCCATTATCCCTTTTGGATATATGAATATCCTCTTCACATCTACCTCATGAATTTTCTTAGGATCTTCTTGAAATCTTGCCACAAGAAACAAATCGTTCATGATATCTAGTCTTGTATGAATCAAATAAATTAAGCCACCAACCATTGATCTATATCTAGACTAATTAACTTTAGGGGACTCATCATCCTTTATCAACTTGCATCTTTTCATCATAGGAGTACCGATTGGTTTTGATTCATCTAACCCAAACCTCTTCAATAGTTCCTTTAGATACTTAGCTTAAGATATAGATATCCCAAAATTTGACTAAGTAATTTGTAATCCAAGAAATAATTTCATATATCCTATCATGGACATGTTGCAAGGAATGTACCCTTGGTCTCGGTCAAGCCATGCAACATTTGGTGACAAGGGTTTAACCGCCTCCTGTGGATTCTATAAGTTTAGTGGTTGTATCGGGCATTGACAGGTCGATATTTTTGTGCAACGCTAACCACCCAATCTAACAATTGGTATCAGAGCTAAGGTCACATGTTCCAACCCCATGCATGTCTTGAGGAAGGGATTATTTCAAGGTGTGCGCCCTTGGTCTCGGTCAGGCCATGTAGTGGTTGGTGACAAGGGTTTAACCGCCTGTTGTGGATTCTATAAGTCTAGTGGTTGTATCAAGCATTGACAGGTCGATCTTTTAGTGCAACGACAACCACACAATCTAAAAGGACATCTCAAACCCACTTTGCATTTCCATTGATATCTCTTTTCTCAACTTATCATTGTACCTCCAAAGATAATTTCATCAAAAAACACTTCTACAATAAAAATATCCTCATGATTGACCTTGAAATACAAATTACTATCAAGAGTACCTTTGTTAAAACTAAGATTCAATAGATATTTGTCTGATCTAGAATACCAAGTTGTAGGATCTTTATTCAGCCCATATAATGATTTCTTCAATTGACAAACCATGTTCGGTTGATCAGTCAACTAAAATCCATCTGGTTTTTCTATGTATACTTCTTTCAACTTGCTATTTAGATATTCAAACTTGAGATCCATTTGATTTTTTTTGATGTCCTTATGAGAAGCATAAACAAGAACTAATCTCACTGCTCCTAATTTTTTTATCGGAGAAAAAGTTTCATCATACTCAATTCCTTCCATCTAAGAATATCCTTTTCACACCAATCTTACTTTGTTCTCGACAACTTCTCCATCTTCATTTAATTTATTTCTGAAAAACCCATTTTCTACCAATAAAATTCTTGTCCTTAGGTATAGGAACATGAATCCAAGTGTTGTTCTTCTCAATCTACAACAACTCTTCTTCAATGAATTTAAACCAATGTTCATCCTTGCTAGCTTCACTAACATATTTAGGTTCAATCATTGAGATTAAGAAAATCTTATCTTTAAAAATCCTTCTCCTTGTCTCAAAACCCTTGTTCCTATCACCAATAATTTAGTCCCCATAATGATGTAACCTTGCATACCTCAGATTATTTGGATTTACTTCTAAATTTTTCTTCTTCTTCTTGACTTGTACTAGAGCCTCATCATCCAAACTCACCGAAACACTTTGAAATTATTTTGGGACTTGACATAGTTGTCCCTGATTACCACTCGTATTTTGATAATTAAAATTGTATCTATAAGATTTGGATAAAATCTCAAATCTTTCATCCATTTTGACATTAGTACCCTCCACTATCCTCTCCAACCTCTTATTGTAGGACATATATGCCTTTCTTTTGGGGGAATACCCAAGACATATACCTTCATCACTTCTTGCATCAAATTTCTCTATATCATCATCTCTTTTGATATAGAATTTACTACAAAAAATTTTGAAATACCTTACTATAGGTACATTTCCACACCATATCTCATAATGTGTCTAATATGCCCTGCATACCCGTCCCTACATTTTGTAGGCAAAATGTTCGGTCCCTCTTTTCACTTTTGCTCTTCCCTCGTTGTCTTTTTGTTTTCTTTGTTTTCCCCTCTAGGTTTTGCTTCCGTGAGGGTTGTCTTTCTTTTATTTTTGTCTTCTTGTTTCTCGGGGACCCGGTCCCAGAGTTTGTTTGTCCTTTTTGAGCTAGATTCCAGACTCCGAGATTCTCTGACGTCCTGTCTTTTTTTGTGAGGAGATTTGACTTCATGGAATCCTTGGGCCCGGAGTCTGGAGGTTTGCTTGTCCTAGAATTTGCGAAAAGAATGCAACCTATTCTTTACCCTAAGGGTATAAATATGAGTTACCTATCATTTTCACATTTACCATGATTAAAACATTTAGAGCACTCAGAGCGATTTTAAGGAAATTAAGGCAATTAAACAAAAAATTGCTCTATGTGTTTAGTGACTAATTGAACGTTGATTTGCAGTGCTTGCTCATGATTGTTAGAAGGTGACCTTGTTATAGAGCGCTCCCCGTACTCGCCTTCCCTGCATTCTTCGCATTTCCAGGATGGCTTTCATTTTTTCCTTCTTTGGTTCTCTCTTTCTTTGGTTCTCTGTCTTTTTCTTCTGTTGTGCTCGTTTTTGTCTATTTTTTCTTTTGTTCATTTTTATTTTTGCTTTTGCATTTTTCTCCTTTTTTTTTCTCCCATTGGTGGGTTGGCTCTGCCAGAGATTTGTCCACCCTGTGTGCAGTTGTATTCTAGTGTATATATTGTATATTGTTGCAGTGTAGCTTTTGTACCTCTATAAATTCTGTGCATTGTGTAATTATTTTGTAAATATTGTGTATAGATGTCGTTGTTGTTCTGCAAGCTATGCTTTGGCCCTCCCAAAGCATCGAACCTCTATATTTTAGTGTGTGTATCTCATGTATATCCTTTTGACTCCTGTTGAGCTCTCCATTCTCCATCACGTTTTGAACCATCCTGTCGAGCTCGTTGAGAGGGAGTCACACGGTTAGAACTCAACACCTTGCTGGTTTGAGCCATGGTGACTTTCTCTCTCCTTTTTTGTATCACCTTGTATCATCTTAAAATGGAAGCACTTCCATTTTGATAGACTTAGCACCCTCATTTAGTATGATTGGCATATTAGATTTGCATCTGTGCTTGATTATACATGTATAGATGAAGTTAGGGTTAGGAT